>JAYMTA010003301.1:0-14539 GCA_036897625.1 Pelargonium cotyledonis | reverse complement strand
ATGTAATCTCTAGAATTATCTCTTGACAAATATAAATATATATTCTTGTAACCATTTGAGGCAAGAAGAAAAACTAAGAACACATTCCAAAAACATTGATCCTTGTCCCAACCACTAAATTTCTCCCTTACCTACTCAATATCTTATACCTTCAACTAAAACCTTTAACATAAAACCCATCAACCATCCTTCATAATCCAACAAAGGACCCTCATAATAGGCTAGACGCCTAGAAATGACCAATCCCTTCTAAGTGTTCCATGAGCATAATGAGGTCCCAAGGAAGCTACAAGTCATTAAGTAGAGCCTCAAAATCCTCACAAGCCTTGGAAAGATCAAGCACAATCAAGGGCCAAAGCACCTCAAAGATTGACTCTTGAAAACATCTCAATGCCTAAATCGGACCTCATTGTCGTGGCAATTGGGTGTCTCGCACTCTAGGGCTAAAACAGTCTAAATATGACTAAAACTATCTTAAACTAACCTCAATTTTTGCAAAAATTAGCAAGAATGTCGCGGAAATTAGCATGTCACGGCATCATGTTCTCTTGCCATGACATTAGTCCGTTCTGACCCTCTCTAGCATGTTTCAATCCTCAACATTCAACGGCTGACACCCCTTGACTCCATGCAGTATATCACAAAGCTCCATACACCCTTAAAAGGCTGAAATAAGGCTCCATCCTCGCTTGGTCACCTTCAAGCCACTCCAACAATCCCTCACAAACTCAACACTCTTAAGTTCCCATGACTATGCCTCGCGAGGCACTAGCTCACAAAGGGTCTCGTCGAGTCCTCTCATCTCAAAAGAGGCTTACGATTGATGAAGATGTGATGCCCATCAAGGCCCATTTGGCTTTCCAAGCCGAAATGACCAACTTAGCCCATTGTCCTCATTTAGCCCATTCGTGGTGATGGGCTTCTCCTTTTTCGGTTGTTGGAACCTGTTGCCGAAAATTATGAACTTGTACATAAATCCCCAAATCAAATCAAAATGAACACAAAATCAAACCAAAACTAGCTCTAGTTAAACCCTAATCAACCAAAATAACACAAACTCATAGTTGAACCAAATCTGAAAAAAAAACAATTCAGAAATGGGAATTGGTCTCTGTGCTCACCGTCGATGGAACTTTTTTTTAAAATTTGCTGGGTTTATTGCAATGAATTGCACTCATGGTGGGTTATCTGCAAAATGTGCATACTCCATGGGGGTTATGTGCAATTTTTCCTACAACTTATATGCTCCAGCTTGAGGGGGTGTTATGTTAGGATTTGTACATAACTAGAAAGATAGATGTTAATAGCTAATTTTCTATTTTAATTAGTTAGTTTCCTATTTCTAGTATTTCCTTTTTTTTTTCTTCTAGATCCTATGTCTTGTATAAATTAATAGTTTGCTATTCAATAATTGCATAAAGTTCTTCTCTTCAAATTCAACATTTATATTCTCAAGTGATTATCAACTTGATCATTATAACATGATTTCTTATGCAGGAACACTAGAAACTATTACTAGTTCATTACCAAAAAGATTTCTTACAAGGGTAATAATCCACGACCATCATCCAAATGAAAATAATAAGGATGGAAACATAAGAGGAAAGCTCATCCTTCTGCCACACTCAATAGAAGACCTTTTTAGGATATCAGGTACGACAATCCCAAAAGGTTTTCGAATTTTAATAATTTTAAAAGATATGTTAGATAATATAGAGATGACAAAAGATATGTTAGATAATTTTAAAAGATATGTTAAAAGGTACGACAATCATTCCACACTTAAAGACACTTAGAAACCCAATATATCTCATTTGAAAATTAACAGTACATTTGGTGGTTGCAGAGAAAAAGTTTGGCAAAAGGGGAAGTGCAATTCACTTAGCTGACGGGTTGCAAGTGGAAGAATTGGATGTTATAAGAGAGAATGATCACTTGTTTATCTCTTGAATTTAAATGACATACTAAGCATATATATCCCCCCTACATAACCAACTACTTAAATGGTGAGTTTAAATATGAAGACAGTCACTTTATCATCTTAAGCATGTTCTCCATCGCTACGTACTTGAACCTATTGTGACAAATCTACAACCATGGAAAGACATTTTTACGATAAATCTTTGCTTAAATAACGCTTAAATTTTCACACATATGATATGTATATAAATGTGTTTGTAAAGATTGATGTATCATGTATGTGAAGAAGAACTTACAAACCCAAGGGACAAAAGAACGTGAAAAAGAGGATAGATTTTGATAGAACAGATTTAAGAACCCATTACACTTGGTTTTGATATTACTTCTTACTAGCCACAAACTTTTTGGCTGCTAGTATGGACAAGTGTATCATTTGTCTTCACTTTAAGAAAAAAAAAAAAAAAAAAAGATAATGCCTAGAACAAATGACATAAATCAACAATCAAATTCCTCACGAATGCCTCACAAATATAGAAGATATATTAGAGGATCATCCATCTTTTAAGTATCTGAATTATTGGAAATCGACCAATTTGGGCTCCAAATTTCAAAAACGCAAAAATGAGTTCCCCAATTTTCATAAATATTGTCCAAGTAGGTCCCATTGTCAGTCCACGTTAAAAATTCCATTAGTGTGGCATACGTGGCAGGAAAAATAAAAAAAATGAAAACAACCTGCAGTACAGTCACCGATGACATGGCATTTTACTCTTCATTATTAAGTCACATGACTTGCACGTGTTCTCAAGCTCCTTCTTCCTCAACCAAAAAAAAGTGCAAGCCTCACAAAATTTCACCATTGTTATCCTCGAGCTCTGCGACTTCAAATAATGGAAGAGGGTTTCGAGTGCTTGGCTGCAAGAATTGAAGGATTTGAATGTTGGTTGCAAGAATTAAGGGCTACAACGATTTATGGATTCGAGTCCGTTCAAGTGTTGGCGGCTAGGATTTAGGGCTCCTGTAAAATTATATATTGGTTGTTTACTGGTTGTATGTTGTTTCTTCTTTACTTATTGTTAGATGATTCAAACATAGGTTCAGTTGTTAGGCTTCCTATTTGTATATATTGAAATTGTGTAATGACAACCTGTTTATGTACATCTAGTATTGGACAATCTTGATCATCTATCACAACAAAATACATTAGTGGCTAATCATTCCATCAATTATACTTCTAACATTTACCTAACCAAATAATATGAGATCACAACTTAAATCATGAAAGCACTCATACAACACATTACCTAACCAACATACCCATTCCACAATGAAAAATCCAACGCCTAACCATACACATATTCAGTATTGAAAGAACCAATATAACCCTTTGAACTATCCACCACAACAAAATACATAAGTGGCTAATCATTCTATCAACAACACTTATAACATTTAACACTTGAAACATAAATAACACAAGATCACAACTTAAACCATGGAAGCATTCATAAACACATAGCCTAACCAACATATCAATTCCACAATGAAAGATCCAGCACCTAACCATACACATATCCATAATTTTAACCATCCAACATATCCATAACTCAAAACCATCAACAAAAAATTGCATAATCTAGCACCTAACCATACACATAACCTAACCTAACTTCCATGACCTGACAAAATTCAAGTCCAAAAATAGTGATGCACATTCCATAAACCTAATTATATCGACAACACAATAAAGAACATCATGGTCTTGCACTTCCTTCAAACTGTTTTCTTCCCTTTGCCTCCTCTAATAGCTAACTTCTTACTTGGAGGTTGGAGCATCATCTCTGAACTCCTGCCCAGCTGTGAATCATAATAAAAAAAGAACACATAAACAAGTGTATGAAGAATGAAATAATAAAAAAAAAATTAATAAATCTCATACATGGAGAATGGCAACTCCAGTATTTGTGTCTATGAATACCCCAAATTCAGTTGGTGGTGGCCTTCTTTATTGGGACCTGCAAGCTCCCCCTCTACCAGTTGTAGTTGTGTTGTTCCCTGGACCTTCAATCTCTGTTGTAATTGGGTTACTTTGGGGCACTTCTTGTGTTTCATTAATTGGTGGTTGAGATGGCCCTAGGTTTATAACCTCTTCCTGCTTAGGGACATGAGGATTTGCATTATTTTCTTGCACTTGCTCATCAACTCTTTCACCTTCCTTTCTGGTTGTAACATATTAACAAATTAGGTTAGTAACATATGTTAAGTAAGTTCAGAATAGTAAAATAAAAAAACTCACCGCATCAGGACATTTTCTCTTGTTATGTGTTGTTTTCTTGCATATGTTACACCTAAAGATTCTTCCTGCTCTTGACAGCTTCTTGAAGTGTGGGTTATCAACAATATGCCTCTCAGTAGGTTCTTTCCTTCTTTTGTGTAATTTAGGTCTTCCAAACATTCTTCTCTCAATTGGTGCTTGCATCTCCCTCAAATTTGATTGTGGCCAATCTGCAATGCCATTTATTAGCTGCATTATCGTACAATATGTCCTGATGTGCATGCCCCTTTCTTGAACCATTTGTATAGGTCATACAGCTTCCTCTCTTGCTCAATACATGCACAAGCATGAACACAAGGGTACCCTTTTAATTGCCACCTACGACACGAACAAGTACCCTTGCCTAAAAAAACCACGAATCGAGTTCTGTCCCGTCTCACCTCAAATCCATCTTCTCCATTATTCTCTATATCCCACTCTTCACTTGCATCAACATTAATCTCCAGCGTTGTTCTAATCCTTGGGGAGTACTCGTACACCTATGAGAAAATGAAATCACACTTCTCAACAAGTCTTTTCATCGCATATTTGCGAATGTCTTCCAACATACTTATGTCACCCTTGCTTCTTGAATCTAGTATCACTGCGTTGAATGTTTTGCTCAGGTTGTTATCTACTGAATCACACATACTGTGATCGCTGAAGTATGCTCTACACCAAAATTTTGGATGAAGAGTCTCTTTCATCTGTACAAACCCACTTGGAGATAGCTCGGCTAAGTCACTTAAGTTGTCCCACATTTGGCATAAATTAGGACTCTTTGCAGCTGCCCAGTACTTCCCTCTCAAGTCAGTTCCCCGATATTGTTTCCTCCAATTCGCATACAAGTGACGTACACACATTTGTTGCTCAACCTCTGGGAGAATAGCTTGAATTGCACTAATTAATCCCTGCAATTGCACAATAACACAACAGAATAAAGTGATTAAATTGGCAAGGAATATAAACCGATACTAACATTTAAAAAAAAGTTAAGTGATTAAATTGGATACTTGACATAAACTGAAACTGAAATGAAGTTATGCATGTGAGTTACTTTTTGCTGGTCCGATGTTATAGTCCATCTATAGCCACTGCTCATGTTCAAATCCTTTTGTAATAGATTCATAAACCACATCCATGAATCTGTGTTCTCGCCCTTTATGATTGTCCATGCGATTGAAAACATTTGATTGTTTCCATCATGACCAATTGCAGCTAGCGATTCCCCCTTCATAAACCCTTTTAGGAGCACCCATCCAATCCTACAAACTTCCTACACCCAGCCATAAACCCGGTCTTTAGTGCATGGAAGCATATGTACAATCGTTTAAAATATGGTGCCTCACCAGGGATGGGGAAATAGTTTTGAACCTCAACTGTATTTCCCTAATTTGACCTCTTCAACTCAGCCACTTATCTCTAAATGTCCTTGAACTCAACCAGGTATTGCTCCCTCAACTCTTTTGCCCTCAAACATTGAACTAGAGTCACATCAATCTTCAACTGTGTCCATGTTAATAACTTCAAATTAGCAGAGTTGACCATAAGACAACAAGTAATTAAATTCTTGTGATGGACAACAAGAAACATAGCAATAACTCTTTTGTTATTCTTTGAAGGTCTGCATGTGTGTGCACTATAATAAGTCTTACCCAAATATATGCCAATTGCCTCCTCCCATGAACAATAAATTCTCCAACGATAGTTTTCACCTTTGCATTTCACAGACAATTTCTTCTTGTTATTCTTTGTCCACTTTACTTCTCTTCTCTGCTGGATTGAGTACTTAATGATTGCATTTCTAAAAACCACTATTGACACAAATGCTTGTTTGACGAAGAATCTCACTAGTCCCCCTTCAGTTTCAAAGTTATCCACAACCATGTAATGCTTCCTAACTGCTTCATCACCATCATTTTCCTTATCTGCAGTATACACGGGAATCTCTTCATTAGAATCATAGTACTTTGAGCTAGCTTCAATTCCCTTTTCATTGACCTTAGGTTGAGTGAAACCATGAGAACTCTCATTTTTTTCTCCACTGTACAGACTATGTTCCTCATTTTCCCCAACTGCAGCATTTTCCTCTCTAGGTGTGTTTTCTCCATTACCCATTTGTGCCCCAATATCAACTTCTGGCCCCACTTGTTCTTGACCAAGTTCGTCAAAATTTTGCGCACCAGGACCATGAATTTCAGGTTCCATTTGCCCCAAACTTTTACCTCCCAGGCCAACCATTTCTGGTTCCACTTGGCCCAAATTATCAACTCCTAGCCCATGCATTTCATTACCCATTTCTCACAAATTTTTCACTCCTAGCCCATGCATTTCAGGTTCTATTTGGCCCAAATTTTCCACTCCAACACAATTTTTTTCATTGCCCATTTATCCCATATTTGCCACTCTAAGCCCATTGATAACTCGCATTTTGTGCTAGTTATCCGACCCTAAATCATACTAAATCTAGCACGCGTTGTGTATTTTTATCTCTTGAGCTCAGTTGTGGTTAATTTGATTAAATATTCATTTTGTGACTCATTCAAGTGCGTTAGTGTACTTTTTGTGTTTTTAGCTTATTTTCGGTAGTTACAGTGTATTTTATGTATATTTTGCCTCTTTTACGTGCACCGGGTTTTTATTGTGATTTCAAGGTTATTAGGAGCACACGTAGGGGCTGGAATTAGATGAACTATGAAGGGTCAAGGCAAGTCAATAGAGGTTAATAGAAGAAAATAGCAAAAAGAGGTTGTTTAGGAGAAATTTCCAAATATGCCAGAATGACTAAACGACCTTGGAAAATTAAAGGCGACGCATCTGCACAGACTCGTGAAAAACTCTAATTTCGGTGCGCATCTTTTTACCTGATAATGCATGACGCCGCAGCACCGTCTCTAGCACCGTGGCGTCCATGTTACTGTCAAAATCTATAAATAGACGTGTTTGACTTCATTTTACCATCTAGAGTGAGTAGGAGGAAAGGCTGTGCGATTTGGGAGCTGATGTTGGGTATTGGGGGGCTCTTTGGAGCCTCTCTTCCACCCATGTTATTCATCGTACGAGCCAATGACGAGTGGTGATAGCCTTGATTTCATTTTCTTGTACGTTTTCTTCAATGACGAGTGGTGACAGCCTCAATTTCATTTATGATTTTTGTTTTTCTTTATTAGCATTGGGTTTCAATTGTAATCAACTTTTGTTCTTCGTCTATGAGGATCATAAGTTATATTCAATTGATTTATTAATCTTTGCTTAATTGTCTATCGTTGAGCATGCTATCGCAATAATGGATAAACTCTTGGTGTTACGATGATTCGTTGATCCTAAAGTTTAACATAGATCCATATGAGCGTTCCACTAGCCATGGAAATGCCTTATATGGATTGGATCATTGAGTAGGGTGGTACCTTCATATTACGTTCTATGACATCTGAGAGGAGACGTCTTCTCTAGGCAAACGAACTGACTGAGCTGTTTCCCGTCAGCACGACCATCGTGTTGGGGGAGATTGATTGCGAACGGTGATCCAACCATTGGACCATTTTTTTTCTAGTAATCATGACCATCGTGCCAAGGTACGAGTGACCCACCCTATATCCTACATAGCATCGGACACAATGCTAAAGTGTATGTGACCCCCTCTGTAGTAGTATGCTTGGGGGAGCACATTGCGCCTAGGAATTAACCGGCGATGGCGTATTCATTTTAAGTCTCAGTGAGATCGAACCAGCAAACCGAGTAGTAGAGCGGGTGTGGACAACACATGGCATGATGTGATTAACAATGTCATTTTACACTCTCAGTTGAACAATTTATATTTACCAAATTTTGCATTGTCTTGCCTTTTTTTCATCTCTTGGATCACTTGTACATAATTTATTCTTATTGTCATTTTACCTATTCTTATTCTTCAAAGAAAATGTTTATTTTCTTTCTAATATAAATCCGCCTTTAAGTTAATTCAAATATTCGTAGTTGCCTTAGTCCCTAAGGATCGATACTCGAGCTCCTCGCGAGCTCATTATTACTTCGACACAATCGGTACACTTGCCGAAATGCATGTCAAGTTTTTGGCGCCGTTGCCGGGGATTCTTCAGTGAACCAGAAACTCGTGTCAGAAATGACTCACCCACCGAGCTTGTCACCCATGCACTTCTTGGCTCATTTGGCCTATATTTTTAACTCCAGGCCCATTACCTTCTTGCCCTATTTGTACCATATTTTCCACTCTCACATGTTCTTCTTCCCCAACTCCTTGCTTGCTGCCTTGTCCTTCATTTAGCCCAATTTCATCATTTTTCTTGTTGTTATCTCCCTCATCTAGCTCAACTCCTCGCTTGCTGCCAGTCATGGGTTTGTACTTCTTCCATTTTTTCTTTGCCTCTTGATGCTCACAATTATCATCTTCACTACTTCCTAGTACATCCAAAACCAAATAATCATCTTCCTTATCCCCCACATCAATACCACCAGCTTCCATAAAAACTTCACATTCGTCAAATCCTTCGACCTCATCATACCCATTATGCCCACCAGCCAATACTCTACCTTTTTTTAACCCATCCCACTCTCACAGTCACTCGTATTCAATCTCACTGCACCTATTGAAACATCTTCTAACTTGGATGCTTTTGTTGGCAATTTGTCCCCAAGATATGCTGAAACATATTCCCCATTCTCCACGTATACATCAATTGTCATACCAGTTTTCACCTTTGCCAACAATACCAACACTTTCATCATCACATAGTAAAATCATACCCCATGGCATAGCTCTCTTCGTAGGCATTCTGTAGTGTACTTTATTAATGTTTCCATAACCCAAATCAACTATGCACTCCATTAGCCTCCACCAGTTCAGTGTATCAGGATCCACTGTCCATGTTGACTATTTACTTTCAACATATCTTCTTACTTGTTTTGTGAACTTACCGCCATAGTGAAACTTCAAATGAATCCCATTTGGAATAGGCTCTATACTTCCACTCACTATAACACAACAGAATTTAGAATTTGTGAGGGACCACCACCACATCAAATGTTGAATAAAATATGTTTCTCGAAATCACAAATAATAAAAGACATGAATCCTACATGTTACAGACATATCAATGAAATTCATTCCCTAAATTTATGTATGCCTAACAAATGTACGCAACTAGGTCACATGAACATCAATGAAATTGAAATCCTAAATTTAATATGCCTACCAACCAACATTCAATATCATGTCAATCAATTGAATTTTCAAGACATTGAAAGAACAAAATACGACAAGGTAAATTTATAGTAGTGACTTTTACTCACCTGTTACTTCTGTATCTATGTCACTCATGTTTACAGAAAGGTTGAAGAATCAAACTTCAACTCAGCAACAGCTCAACTCGATTCTTCTGTGAGATTCTTCTCCTCGATTCTTCTGCTCGATTCGCCTGCTAGATTTGTACACAATCGATGATGGAAGATGACCTTACATTTTCTGAGGTTTGGAACGTTTAGGTTAGAGGAAGAAGGAACGCAAATCACAACGATGAAGTTTTTCTCCGTTGAACGTTACCTTTTGCTGAGCTGGAGAGCACGTGCAAGTCATGTGACTTAATAATGAACAGTAAAATGCCACGTTATCGTGCATGACTGTACATGTATGTTTTTATTTTTTTTATTGTTCCTGCCACATTTGCCACACTGACGGAATTTCTAACGTGGACTAACGGTGGGACCCACTTGGACAGTACTTATGAAAATTGGGAGACTCACTTATGAGTTTCTGAAATTAGGATCCCAAATTGGTCGATTTCCAATAATTCAGGTACTTAAAAGATGGATGATCCTATATTAAATAATCAATACCTTCAGATTCTCCAGTCTAAAACCGTTCACCATCTACAACACCCTATAAAATAAATAAATCAATCAATCAAACATAATTACTAAGAATGTGAGACAAAATTAGAGAAATTTTGACATAAAACAAAGAAAATTAAGAAACTAAGCCAATGAATTAGACTAATTTATATGTCATTAGACATTCAAATAAAATCCTCAATTTTTGTAGGCACTCCTACTTGTTTAGACTCTTCAACATCAATTAAAAGTACGTGTACAACTGTTTTCCTTCGATCTCATTTTTCAACTTCCCACTAAACATTGGAAGAAGAAAATGAATAGTCGTGGCCCAACGTACTTAATCGCAAATCGGTCATCATATGCACAACATACAATGCTCCAATGGACAGACATCACAACTGTCTTGCAAAAGCTAACATGCCAGCGATAGTACTCATACACGGCACTATTTGCTGAAGAACGTATTGATAGAAACTGTCTGAAAAATTGAAATGAGTATGCAAAGTTGAATAGAAACAATCCAATCAAGGTAGTGAAAAACTCAACCTTTGCACAGAATGAGTGCAAAAATTTCAACATAGTACTGAAATTACAAAGTGGAAATCACAAATGATGAAACAACTCAAATCAAAGATCACATAAACAAAACACACTTTCAAAATTGAAGATAAAAACTGACACTTGAACCTAATTTTGAACACTGACAAAAAAATGGATGAATCAAGTTAATCCATCGAAACCGGCTCCAAAAATAGCAAGAGAATAGACTACTAAGAATTCCTTGACTTAGCTAGACAAATTCTACTACTGTAAGGTCAGTTAGCTAGCATAATTCCAAAAAACTAAGTCCATTTCTGCATTTCATTGGAAATTGTAACAAATGAAAAATCCTTTCAAAATTAACCAATAGGGAAAAAACTGAAAAACCTTGCGGGAGTAACGTGTTGCTCCACATATTGAATCCATTAACCGATTTGGAGTGACTCCGTTCACAATAGGATCGATTTGTCCGATTAGATAATTGAATGAAACCCTAGAAACTAAAACCGCACTAATGACATGAATCCAAGCAACTATAGCAGTTAAAAACTTTGATTTGTATCATGCTAGTCATCAATCGTCTTCCTTAGTGAATTACAAGCCAAAATACGAAGAGAAAATTAAAGAGAGAATGAAATCAAACTCAGAATCACATGTGACCTAACGGCGTTGGAGCTACACAGTGCGAGTGAAGAAGAAGAGGTGGCTCAGGCGAGTTAGATTTACGTTTCCTTTTTAAGCTACCCAAAAAATCAAAAGTTTAAAACAAATTAAAACATTACACATGGCACCCGAGTGCCACGCCACTGAGCTCCCAAGATTGAAGTTAGAATTGAGGTCACGCGTCCAAGGCACCCAACAATGAAAGACTCATCTCCGAGGCCGCCAACGACCCCCAACATCGTCGGCAGCGCCTAAAACCCATAAAGGCGCCCAACGCCGATGGATTCCTCCGAAGTTGTCAACAACATAGCTTAGCGGCGCACAAAACCATTGTGCACGCTCAATGCAAATGGTCGCCCCAACATATAGAAAGTGAAGCTTTGGATTTCGTCCATGATCATGAGCTTCACATCACTAAAGAATTGTTTGAGAAATGGTATGGAAGCACATTAGAAGTTTATACGAACGTTGTTACTAAGGAGTTTGATTCAAAATTGAAGGTGTTTGATGAAAAACCAAGGGGAAAAGTATGAGCTTAAGATTACTAAAGAATTGTTCGAGGAAAGGTATGGAACCACATTAGAAGTTTATAGAAGCTTGGATTGCAAGGAACTCATCGTATCATACCATTTGAAGAAACTGCATTTTGTCTCCTAAAAATACATAGAATTGACAATCATAGACTGTAAAAATGAAATTAAAGTACAAATGATGGTACTAATTGCTTGCGGGGGAAAGAGTAGAACTTCATGTCCGGGTTCTTTACACACTCCAAGAAAAATCTAAATATGCTTTGCACTTTTGCAGTTTGCTAGGCAATTATTTTCCCTAGCAAATATCACTTTTGCTAGGCTTTTTTGCTAGGAAAATAATTTTGCTAGGCTTTCATAAAATAAAACTCGCGGGAATTTTATTTTTAACTCCCGCCATAAATTTGCGAGGAAAATTTGCTTGGCAACCCTAGCAAACATATATTTAATTTTGCTAGGACTTTTTTTTAGCGAGGCTATGCCTAGCAAAAAGTTTTAATTTGAATTTTTTGTGTATTTGCTTGACAATGCCTAGCAACAATTTAGTGCCTAGCAACAATTTAGTGCCTAGCAGGTGGAATTTATTAATTTGCTGGTCTTTCCCTCTATAAGATATAACTAGCAAAATGGTTCAATAACATGAAAGCCCTAATTAATATTTAATCTGTCGTCAATACTCTCTCAGTCTCTCGTGCTCTAGCAGGTAGCTCTCGTTGGTCTTCCTCAGCCGCCGCCTTCCGCAGTCCGTCAGTCGCAGCCGTTGTCATCCGTCAGCCGCCAGCGGTAAGGCTTTCTCTCTCTTCCTCTCTCCCTATACACGATTTGCAGTCGTTTCGATAGGTGGCAACTAAAGCCAGCAAGTAGTCGTTCCAGCCACCATCGCCGCCACTGTGACGAACACCACCATACCAACAACAATAGTAGCAAGGTAAGCCCCAATTTTGGGTTCTTTAGTCCTGAAAATTTTATATACTGGTTAAGAGTTTTTATTTGTAAATTCCAATCTGAAAAAAGTTGTTTTGATATGGGTTTGTGTTCCTGAATATTTTGTTTTATTTTCTATCCATCATTTTTCTCAAACTTGTAATTTTTGTGAAATAGGTTTTGACTTTAATTTCATAGCAGTTTGGTTGCCTGATGGAGGCCTTCATTAGATGGAATTTGTTGGAGAAAGTCTAAGTTTTCTCTTATGTAAACAAAAGCTAAGTTTTTCAGATGTGGGGTGTGTGACATTTCATATTTTGTGAGGTAGGGTTGCTGCTCACGAGCATGTGTATCAATCACTGTGTTAAGCTGCATTTTGGACTGTCTTTTGAACCTTGTAGTTCAGATTGATCTGAACAACATGTGAGATCGTTTAGTTACAACATTGTTGCCATGTGATTTTGCTCATAAATGCTTGTTGATGCACTATACTTTCTTGTTTTCTTGTTACATTTGACAATAAAGTATATTTTGTTATTTGGTCAGACATTTGATGTTTCTGTGGTTGAAAAAGATGATGCTCCTGGGATCATTGTGCTTCAAGAATGGTGGGGTGTGGACCTTGAGGTCAAGAACCATTCCTTGAAAATTTCTCAACTGGAGCATGGATTTAAAGCACTTATACCATAGTAAGATATCTATAAATTCATTTTTCAGTTTGCTTTATTCAATGATGCATTGTTCAGTGTTTTTACATTATTCAAACAAGATTAAAAGTAGAGTTTGATAATTTTAGTTGGTGACTAATATTATATATATACGATTTAAGGTTGTTGTTTTGGTGGTGAGTTTGATAATCCTTTCATTTATCTGAGCATCTTCTAAGCGTGTTATTCACTTAACGTGCACACCAGGTTTAATTTTGTAATATAGAGCTGATTGAACCAAAGCCATGTATCTTTTTGGCTTGGCTCATATCATTTGCAGTTTGCTACTTGAAAGTTTAAACAAGATAGCGTGTTGTGACCATTTACAAGTGTTTAATAGATACACATGAGCAAGTGTTATTTTCAATCCTACGGTGCATACTGTACCCTCTAATTTATTGCTTTGAGTTATAACTATGACCAATTAAAGAAAAGATATAGAGGATAAATATGCAATAGAAGAAGAGTAGTAATTGTTTGATATCTAGTTCTACTTATACGTGTCATCAATTAATTTTAAATTTGAGTATAAACTGTAAAAAGAAGAATGTGTGGTCTTTCAGATTGTTCATGTTCTTCAACTTGATGTTCACTAATATATTCAGAAACTGATGTTAATTATTCCATGTAGCCCAATCATGGTTTTATATGAACTTCGCTAGTGTCATTCGTTAACTAGAGAGCATCTTTAAATTGTTTCTCAAATCAATCGCTTATTTATCATATGGGATCATTTATGGCTTTTTTAATTTGCACGTTTTGCTTGTTCTTGTTCCATGTTGGTCAAGAACAAGTAATGTCATAAAATGAAGTAGTTTTTCAGTTTGATAACAACCACTTAATTTCAGCTTGTGATTATTTGAACTTGATACCTTGTCACTGTACTTCTTTTTTCTATGTAAGGAGCATAAAGAAACCAGACGAGGACATTCCTGTGCCATCTCTTTTTAAGAGTGCAGTACTATGGGACTTGCTTTTCTCCATTACTTAAGGTATCACCCTTCTTATCAATTCTGTAAGTAATAAGTTGAACGAGTACTGTGTTGGTTGTGGTTTCTGGATCAAATATTGTATTTATTTCAGCTATATGCCAA
>JAYMTA010003300.1:0-14548 GCA_036897625.1 Pelargonium cotyledonis | reverse complement strand
CGATCACCCATATCTCCAGTTCCATTGCCATCTTGTTCTCCATTGCCGTCCACTGTGTTGTCTGAAGCGCTGCTACCGGTGCCGTCCGCCTCGAACCACGCTCCGCCGAACTGCTACCACCAAAAGTCGCCGCCACGTCAATGAAAGCCGGACGCACACACGACCAAGCCGAAAACACAGCACGACGAGAGAACACAACACGCACCCACGCCTGATCGACGCACCTCCGTATCACTGTTATTGGGCACTTTCTTCCTTCGCCAAGAATCTTCAAGCCGCCGTCATTCTACCTTCACAACTTCGCAACAAACTATCACAGAAAACCCTAGATGCCAAATTAGCATACAGCCCAACTTTTGTGTGCTTTAGTTAAGTCTACAGTCTTTTCCAATTTCATTAAAGAGTTTCATCGTGTTTTCATACTCATTTTTGAAACCTCAAAATAATTTTTTATACTGTAAGAAATCAAACTATTCAAACTTACTTTTAATGTATTATTAGTATTTCATACATGATTAACATAGAGGAAAAATAAACACTGATTTTAAGACTTTTTCATTATAAAAAGTAGTCACTATTGTGAGACACTAGCTAGTAATATCATACATGCTAATGTTATTTTATGTACTCCATCCGTCTCAAAATAAGTGTCTTGTTTCAATTTTATTTTTGTCCCCAAATGAGTGTCTTGTTTCCTTTTCTAGTAAGTTAGTTTTGCATGAATTGTCAATAATACACTTATAAAAAGCTAGTTAGAATCTCTCATTACATAATCATAAGGATACAATAGTAAACATACCACAATAACTGACTTCTCCTTAATTTTTCTCAAAATAGAAATGATGACACTCATTTTGAGACGAATGGAGTATTATTTCAACTAAACATCTAGCAAACCTAAATTTTAATGTACACAAATATTATGTAACATTTGTTTCTTCTAATTGCTCATTGGGAATAACTTTTCTTTTTTATATTATCGAGAATGACACTTAATTGTTCATCGAGAATAACTAATGACATATTTTTTTGTTTTATCGACAACTGATGATAGAGTTAAAGATGGCTTAGCCCCATCTCATCACATACTACCGACAGAAATTCGAATTTGAGTCTTCAAATAAAATTCTAATCGTTTAAACTGTTTAATCCAACAAATCTATGTGATACTTTTTGAATTTTGATTTGTAAATTGTCTTCAATTCTCAAAATTTTGTGAAAGAATAAAGCTAAAAAGATTCATCAAATGACTAGGGAGGGTGTTCCAGTAATTTACCATTATATACATTAATTAAATTCACTGTCAGTGTCAGATTAGTTTTTTAGATCTTAGGATTTAATTAAACCCCGAAAAAGGTACAGTGGCATTTTCGGTATAAAACAGTACAGCGAAGGGCAATTTGGTTTCTCCAACCCCAACAATCTATTTTTAGGCACCAAAAACTGATCGTGCAGAACAGAGCTTCTTCTTCTTCAACGCCACACATACTCGCCATTCTCAGTCTCAGATTTTTCTCTCAAACTCATCAAAAATGGAGCTTCAAGCTCCCAACAGCGACACCACCACCAGTGCCCAAAAACTACCTCCTGACTCCAACAATGTCGACCATTTCACCTCTACGCACGACGTCGACATCGACAGCACCTGCTCCACCCCCTACGTCAGCGCTCCTTCCAGCCCCGGTCGCTGCGGCGGCGGCGGCGGAGGGATTTTCTCACACCGTCCCGGTCCCACCCGGCGGCGGAGGATTCTTCTACAGCGCTCCGGCCAGCCCCATGCACTTCTCTATGCTCTCCATTTCCAAGCAGTCGTCTACCGACTCTTCACTGTCCAAGTCCGGCTCCTTCGAGTTCGATTTTTCCGCTAGGTTCGGGTCTTTCGGGTCGGGTTCCACCGGCTCCATGAGCTCCGCCGACGAGTTGTTCCTCAACGGTCAGAT
Organism: Pelargonium cotyledonis; assembly: GCA_036897625.1. NCBI lineage: Eukaryota > Viridiplantae > Streptophyta > Magnoliopsida > Geraniales > Geraniaceae > Pelargonium > Pelargonium cotyledonis. The sequence continues at coordinate 12,608 of JAYMTA010003300.1, read as the reverse complement.
CCGGCCAATGAAGCTCTCCTCCCACCTCGAGAGGCCTCAGGTGCTCGCTCCGCTGCTGGATCTGGAAGTTGAAGACGACGACGAGTTCGGGTCTGATGGATCGGGCAGAGGTAGAGATTCGAGGCTGCGCGACAGATCTGTCCACCGGAGAGCCAGATCCTTGTCGCCGCTGAGGAACGCACCGTTTCTGTGGATCGAAGACGAGCTCGACGGAGACAGAGCTAGCTGCTCAGCTCACGAAGACTCGACCAAGAACATCAATGGCAACGGCGAAGAGTGCAACCAGGCCGAAGAGGCCACTGACGCCCCCTCCGCGTCCGCTTCCGCCTCCCGCTCGTCCTCCGCCGGCCGGAGCTCCAAGAGGTGGGTCTTCCTGAAAGACTTCCTCCGGAGCAAGAGCGAAGGAAGGAGCAACAACAAGTTCTGGTCAACGATATCGTTCTCTCCGGCCGGGAAGGAGAAGAAACCCACAAACCCGACTCCACCGCCCCCGGAACCCTCCCAGAAGGCAAAGAACCCCGGCAAGAAACCGGCGAACGGGTTGAGGAAGCGGCGGGTCCCACTCTCGGCTCACGAGCTACATTACACAGCGAACAGAGCTCAGGCAGAGGAGCTGAGGAAGAAGACCTACTTGCCATACAGGCAAGGCTTGCTTGGTTGCTTAGGGTTCAGCTCAAAGGGCTATGGAGCCATGAATGGATTTGCCAGAGCCTTGAACCCAGTCTCTTCCAGGTAGGTAGAGATTGAAATAACCTGTGCTTCATGAGGACTCTATGGTAATTGTACAGATTTATTTTTGTGACCATTGTTGTTAGCTAGCTAATTGATGGTGAAATCAAACATATGGTCTTAAATTTGTTGAAATAGTGTTGTTCATGAAACCAATAATGTGATGTACTGAGAAGCAGAGTTGGATGAGAATGCTCCATACCTTGGGTGCAATGGCAGATAGAGCTTTTTGTGTGATTTTTGGCTGTATGTATATGGACACATATGTTGGTTGCATGATATGATATGATATGGTTGTTACTTGTTACTTTTTACCTGATTGGAGTTTTGGGAAAAGGGTTGAGAAAGTGGTGGCCCAATCACAATGTGGTTTCTTTTCTTTTCTTTACTTGCAATGAATTGTATACTATGAACAAAAGCTCCTCATCAAATCATCTTTTGCTCTTCATCTTCATTTGCATTTGGGGACATTGCATAAAGTGTTTAATAAGATTGTTTGTTTCTTCTTTTTGATGATTGTGTATTGATTTTTATAAAATGGTTCAAGAAATTGCTTGTCATGAAATGATTGGATAATTGGAAAATGAAAGATTAGCCAACTACTGTGCACTTTTTTTTTTTGTAGAATCCAAATCCCACAAGCCCTACCAATAGTAGCTCACATTTTGGGATTTGGCTAAAACCAAGAGAGCTTGAGGTTAATATATTATTTTCATGATGTGGATAAATTGGATCCCTCATGGTATGGTTGGGTTGGGTTGGGTCCATCAACAATCAACTCATGGGCTCTCTCCTCTATTATTCATGTTGGGGTGAGGAGAGGGATGGGTCCATCCAGAAGAGGCCAGCCAAGGAAATTCATAATAAAATAAAGACAAAAAAACGATTCTGATCCCACGGGTTGTGCTTCGCAACACAGGTTGCGTGAATGGGAAGAGCGCTTGCGTTCGATTCTCACTCAACACACTTATAGAGAGAGGTGAGAAGTTTTAACTGTGACTAAATCTCGAATGAGATTAGTCTGAGTATGGTAAAAAAGCTTAAAGGTGCGTGAAATGTATAATGTATTAAACAATTATTATTTTTAATTATTTTGATGATACGACAAATCATGTGCTGGTCACGTGAGTTGTTAACCAACTACCGATCGTCACATTAATAGAATAATTGAACAAAAATAATTATCTAATATATTTGAAATTTCACCTCAAACAACTTAACATCAAAACCATTCCATGCAATTTGTTAGCTAACCATCTAGATAATGCGAAAAATCAATCAGTTATTATTGCTAATCAAAGATTATCCAAATTCTCATACTTATCATTCTAAACTTCAGGAGCAATAGCTTAAGCTGCCCTACATGTCTCTCATACCTCCAAGCAAAACATAAGGATCGATAAGTCCATTTGCGGATCACGCGAAGGCGGATAGGATGTTCTTTTTCAGAGTGAACTCGTCTGCCTTGGTTTCGCTGATCGTCTGCATCAAGAAAGCACAAAATTAAATGATATTCACGAACATCTTTCAATATTTGTCGATAGCATTTTTTATTTTCACACATTCTTGAGCGTCTACACTATTCTAATGTTCCTCGTACATTTGTGCACTTATGTTTATGCATTATCAAGAATTAGTTTTCGAAAAAAGATTAGATGATTTCATATATCTTTCAAACCTGGCTAAGCATTCGACTAATTCGCTGAACTTCATTCCTGGCAAAATCAGGACCTTTCTCCAGAGAGCTCTTGGCAGCTTTCAAGTAAATCTTGCCATATCTGTAGACAAACTGACAAATGATTAAGCACTGACAGAAAGTTTAAATCAACAGCAACATAAAAATCTTCAAGAACTGACGAATTAGCTGCAATGTTCTAACATTAACCCGAGTGAACTATTTATATGTAAATCGAATAGTCAATGACCTTGCAACGGAATCCTTATGCTTCTCGACTTCCTCCTTCATCATCGAATAGATTAACTTCTTTTCATTGCTGCTGGCACTCACAAACTTCTTCACCAAGTGATCCAGAGATTCAACTTTACCGGCCTATGTACAAATTCGAGAAAAGTGTGAAGAACTAAACTAAAATGAATGATTTTGTGCTACATCAATAGATAGTAACTCATTTCTTCAACGTTATGGGGTGGGATTTGTGGGGTGGGGTTAGGGTGACGCTCTTTTTGGGGAGTGAGAAACATTGTTACTTCGAGTACGATGTCCCGTTGCTTATAGAAAAAAAAAAAACTGATTTCTCACTAACTTTGGTAGTAAGCTTCCCACTCGTATCGCGACAAGTGCCACATCTCTCGTTAATGAAATCCACAAACTCAACTACATCTCGGCCTCCACTATAATCTTCTCCGGCTTTGTTGTTCTTCGGGAAAAACTTCAAGGTCGGGTATCCATCCACGCCATACCTGCCCGAAGAAGCAAGCTTACGCATCAGATGTTTACTTAGAAATCATATGGGATAAGTATAGTGTAGAACTCACTTTTCAGCCACTTCCTTGTACTTGTCAACATCAAGATTTGCAATCACTACACTTTCCTCCAACTTAAATGCCAATGCAACCTTTTCATAAGTCTACACAAAACCGAACGAATAATTATATCAGAAAACGAAGAACTAAAGATATGCAATTAGTAACGCTGCCATTACATACAGGAGCAAGAGTTTGGCAATGGCTGCACCTGCAAGAGAAAAAAGAGATAGAAGAAGAATCAGAAGACAAGCGAAAATCTTGACGAAAACGTTACACATTGCATAAAATTATCTAGTCTTGTTTCTTACCAAGGTGCATAGAACTTAACCATCACATCTATTGTTTTATCCAAGACGATTCTGTCAAAATTAGCAGCTGTTAGTACCACGACACTAGGTGGGATTGTAGGTACCTTCGCTCTTGTCCCTGCAAATGAAGCAACAATTGCATATCAGCTACCGTGCCAAAGGTACATGGAAGGGCTCGTGAAAGCAAAACGAAGCGACTCAGACCCCAACGTTGATAATGTGGATATGATTAACATTGTACAACAAATGATATAGCTATAAAAACACCCCCAAAAGAATAAGGTTGTTGTTGTTAACGTATAGTACCTGCTTCGTTATTCACAAAATCGATTAGAGATTCAGCAGTAGGCTTGCCTTGATACCTGAAACACGATTAATTTGATCGAGTTCTATCATCTAAACTGATATGCATAACAATGGGGGGATATGAACTGCCTTGTGTTTACACTCACTCTTTGGCTTTCAATGATCCTTTGAGAAACCATCTAACTGTGGGAAGACCTTTCGCCTCGTATTTGTCACATATCCTTTTATGCAAATCACAGTCTACCTGAACAAACAACCCGATTTCAACATTAGAATGTAGAACCATTAAGGCATTAGCAGTACAATAACCATGTAAATGTCAATGACCGACTCAACCAAAAGCTCAAGCTAAACGTTGACGCCATGATGCACAAGTTTTCTTCAACTAGGTCAACTAAACAAGATAACAATGACATTATCAGAATTGGGGAGAGCTTACTTTTCCGATCAAAACAGAATCCTCCTTCTTGAAGCCGGCAGCAACCGTTTCGAACTCAGGAGCAAATCTTTTACAGAATTGGCACCTATGGATTCAACAGAAAATTAAATGATTTCTTCACATTACATATCCAATAAAAGATACAGAAATTGATAATCTGAAATGGATCTCCAAACTCAATTTCCTGAACAATACATACAAAATCAAGCCAAATGATACAAAATTGATTATCACTCAAATTTAACAATAAATTGTACTAACCCTGGAGAGTAGAACTGGAGGAGAGCGTGTTGTTTTTGGCCCACCTTCTTGATAAAGTTGTTTGGGGTCAAAACGACGACGTCATCAGCTAAAGCCGACGAGATATAGATGAAGAAGATGAAGAAAATTGTGGATGTTGAGCTTGTGATCACCATTTTTGTTTTGTGACAGTCTCAGTGTAGTGAAATGGGCAATGTTGGCTCTCCATATATTTATGGAGTGATGTTATTTGTTCCTTTGGAAGCGTTCTGTTTCCAATATATTTAGGAAAAAATGAGCGGAAATGGTGTGTGCATTGTTATAATTAGACTAAATTTGTCTCCATGATCTACTGTGGAGTGAATCAAATTAGTGTTCGTCTTTCTTTGGCCATGAGTTCAAATTTTAGGGGAGTGCTTGAAACATGTTATTCACGATAATGTATTATACATGTATGACACGTCGACACGTGATTGAGTATATATATATATATATATATGATTGGTTGAAGCATATCGTTTTGAGACATATAGCATTGCCACGTGGTATTATTGACAAAATTGAGACAAATAATATTTTTCTAAATAAAATTTTAGAGAATTGAACCCTTACAAAGCTTTCTTGCATCTAGAGATTTCATTTTTTATCTATGTATTGTAAAAGGTAAACAAAAAACACAAGCATATCAATACAAATGCACACAAAGTGTTCATTTCAGGCCTTCCTGCCATGCTGGTTTCTCCTCGCCAGTAACCTCCCAAATTGAAGTTTCCTGAACAACAAAAGGTAAAAAAAAAACAAAAAAAAACATGAAATGGCAATTAAGTTTTTAGTAAAACTTGTAAATTATATATATAATTTGTTACCTCTTTGATTGGAGTAGCTGCAGCCACTGCGTAGTGCATTCCTTAGGCCACCAATGGTGGCTTTGTTGTTAAACAAGAACCTTGAAAATATGTTGTCAACACAATTGAGCACTAGTTGTGTCTCTGCGAAGCAAGGTCCTCTGCAGAAAAGATCTGTTGGGCCTCCCGGAGGCACGTTAAGCTCCCCGCTCTCGTTCAATCTATAGGCCTCGTTGCAGCCGCCATAAATCTACAAATTACCATTAGGAAAACAAGAACAATGGTTGATAATAATACGAAGATGATGATAAATTCAGTATGTAATCAAGGTTATGTTATGACCCACAAAGTTATTGTCGAAACATGACATGGCTCTTGCAACCATTTGTGCTGGCTCATCATCCTCTGCACAACCTGAGTAGCAAAATGTGGCAATGGAAATCAGAGTGAAGATGATCAAGAATCGGCGCCGCGGTAAGATGGAAAATGCCATTAGAAGAGGTTTAGGGAGGAGGAAGTGAAGAGAATTGGAGGGTTAATATAAAGATCTTGCTGCATATTCATATATATAGTAGTAGCTGTAGTTGGCATCTCATTAATATTGTTGGGAGTTTGGTTGGATAAGTCTTTGAAACATGGGCTAGACGGCCGATGACCTGTCATAGAGAGACGGAGATGGGTGTCTTGACCAATGAAGCATCTCCTGGAGGGACAAACTCGGAGACTCTTAAAAGCTTTTAGATGTCATATTTGTTCATTTATGGGCAACATAGGGACAAAAAGTAAGACATCTAGGAGAGAGCCAAAGAGTAGGTGAGTGTAATGACCAATGAAGTAGAGATAATTAGCCCACCAACTTTTACACTTGTTCCTTCAGTTTTTGATATGTTTCTAAAAGTGGAAAAGAAAAAAGAATTGAAAGACAAATAGATATTGGAAAAGCTCATTATTAGAGTATATAGGAATTGAAAAGGCAAATATGGTATGGTGGTTGTGACTTGAGACTCGAATGAGTCATCTCCGCAAGTGACGTATTTTTTAGTGAATGGTTCAACCACGGGACTAATCAATTGAATGTAAACATTTGTATCAGCAATGAAAACAGATTAACTGTTAAAAGAGGATTCATTTGTAATCACTAGAGCATCGTAAAAGCTTCTAAAAGTTCATCGTTATAATTCTAAAACAAAACACAGGACGTTCCGTAAGAAAAACATCATCATATCACAAATAGTCCATGATAGCTAGCATGGATTGGGATACATTTATCATTTAACCAAAATGAACAAGCGGACCAGAACAAATGAAAATACCTCCAACCTTGCTGTCAAACAGGAAAAAAGAAAACACTATTCCAGTATGAAATAAATAACATTCCAAAATAAAAATCCCAAATCTTGTGCTTCCTATCTCCTCCCACTACTTTATGTACTGAGAGAGCCATTTGAAGCCGTCTCCATAACCCATTTTCCGGACAATGCTACACATAAATACTTCAAGTGGGCGAACATTTGAATCGGCTAGGTTTACCTTACCCTTGCCAGTGGTGAAGTTGGTCAGACCTAGGTGATATCGCAACTCATCTTCTGATGCAGCATAGGGTATGTCAATCTTGTTGCCAAGAATGAGGAATGGAACACTGGCCAATGACTCATCAGAAAGAAGAGCGTCCAGCTCTTTCTTTGACTCTGCGAATCTCTCCTTGTCATAAGCATCCACCAAGTAAACTACTGCATCCACCTTCACAGGGAAACAAAGTAAATTTACCAACAAGATAAAAAGTAAAGCATAACATGAAGGTCAACAAGAAAAAACCAAAACAAGAAATATGATTCTCAGAACAGCTTAGGATACTACAAACTCAATGTGCAAACAAGTTTCTTACACTTCCATGATGACAATATGTACTTTTTCATTCCACAAGAACCGAACATCTTTTCCGACCAAGAATTCAATATCCAATCATTACATAATGATATACAGAAAATGAAAACTTCAAGATCATAGTTTCAATTCAGGAACAAGGAAATAAATAGATCTAAGGCCATGAATTCCATATTTTGAACTTTCATTTGTTAGTTTAGACTAAAGTGGTAACACGAACATGAGTAAGGTGGTACACTTGTTTTATTAGCAGACCTTAATAAAATAAAGGTGATATCTGCTAACTCCCATCTTTAATTTCTGTGCCCCCCCCATGTTTCAAAGGAACACATACAAAATTTTCTCTGAGATTAAAGGGATAATGTGGAGATTGCTTTTACGTAAATTCATAAGCATATATATGAGAATAAAACATAACTTTTTGGAGCTTGCAAGAGAGCGCATGGGCATAACAGTGAGGAGCGAACAAATCTCCACAAGAGACAAAGCCAGAAGCTTTAACTGTTCTCTTAATATTTGTAGATATGCTAGAATAATTTTATGCGGACTAATGCAAAACTAGAAAATATTTAAGATTCTACAAATACAACCACAGATAGATGAGAAATTTTTCGGGACTCTGATGTTATGAACTTCTAAAAAAAATTCTTCTTATCTTACTCAAGTTTTGCAGGAAATATCTCAGTAGAGAGACTTCAAAGAAAAAAAACTCTTCCTTTATGTGTTACTAAATTGCATGCTGTGATGAGGACAACAACTTTGCCTTTACAATGAGAATAATTTACGCTATTGTTTGTCCCCTTTGACAAGACAACTACAGCAAACACCAAGAGGATCCCCAAATCCAATACATTTAAGATAAATTTTGGATTAGAAACTTTATTCAGGAACGGGAATAGAAATGAAAATCTCATTTATGTTTGGATTATGACTTTTTGGTCACAGGAATAGCTTTGGAATAGGAATTCCCAATCCAAAATTTTAAATCCAAACGCTACCTAAGAGAATACCACCTATGACCTATCCAGTAACAACTAACTTTCAAATTCTAAAACCAGTTTCTTAATTGAGCATGCTTGATTCTATTCCTTGTTAATTGAAAAAAAAAAGGCATACTTAATTCATATCATGCACAATAAAAACAAGTACTATCATTTAACAAGGGTAACAGAACAGAATACGCACAAGCACAAAACATGAATACTCTTTCACATGATATCAAGAAAGACAAGAGGATAGTTTCGACATCTACCTTCGCATAGTAATCTTTCCAAACTCTGCGAGCAATCTGATGCCCTCCCAAATCAAAAGCTTTGAACTTGATCTTACCAATACTCAACTCCTCTGATGTTGGATACTGTGTAGGTTGATGCTGGACTAATCTCTGACATAATGGAATGACACACAATGTTGAGAAAACATATGAATATACACAATAATAGTTGTGAATATTAAGAACAATAAAAGACAAAAACACACAAACACTTATGGAATCTCATAATTTTGAATACTCTACTTTGTAAAAAATTCTTCCATTGAGTGCCAATCATCATATTCAGCTTAATAAAATACACATTTGCTGGCAGCCACATGCACACATTTCCAAAAATCTCTTCCAGTTGAGCACATCAAAGTATTCTCTCAGCAGCCATATCCGAGATTGAAAATTACCCCAAACTTAGTTAAAGAGTAAATACATGTTTATTTCCTGCATTCCCTAGCAACCAAACAAGCTAAGCAATGAAATATTCTCCCACTGAAAAAAAAAATTCCTCCTATTGCTTTGAAAGAGTAAAGATAATATTCTAAATCAATATCAACAGACAACAAAAATTAGGAATTCAATTTCTCGAATTTTACTACCGTTAAATGTTTTCTAGACTCCAAACAGGTCTGATCCCCCAAATTCAGTACCAGTAGTACACAAAACAGAGAAGAAGAAAGCGAACCTCGTCTTTCAACATGTGAAGCAACGTCGTCTTGCCGGCGTTGTCAAGGCCTAAGAACAAGATCTTCGCCTCCTTCTGCCACAGTCCGAGCGAAGCTAGAATTCCATAGAACCAATCGAACAAAAACATGATTCGCTAACAATGAATCTTCTGTAGCCTCCGATCCAACCAAGAGCTACCTCAACGACACTCGCTTGAGCGCGAGATTCCACCAGATCGAGCACAGAAGCTCGAGTCTGTAGAGAGAGAAACCGATATGGAAATCTAGAGAGAGAGAGAGTGAAAAATAGCCCCTTTTTTGTTCTGTCTCTGCGTATTTGATTTGCTTTTGTGTTCACATCACTATCACATACTGTGCGCATGAGGTTATTTTGCTGTGTGCTTGAAACCGGTAACAGCCTGAGCCGGTTTCAGATTAGAAAACCAGGATTGTGCTTGTAGCGTCATTCGGTGCATGTAGACCGTCGATAGAGAAGTTAACGGCTAGGATCTGATCTTGATGTTGGGCCCTTGTCTTCAAGTTTGGGCCTAGCCCATTTATCAAAAGAGCCCAGTTTTATCTGAGAAAAAACAAGAACATCCATTTAGCTCTCTCTCTCAAAATACAAACCTCAAACCCTAAATCGGAGAAGGAAAAAAAAAAAAATGGCAAAGTCGAAGAACCACACAGCGCACAACCAATCCCGCAAGGCTCACAGGAACGGCATCAAGAAGCCGAAGAGGCACAGGCACACTTCAACGAAGGGGGTATGCTTTATATGCTTTTCTAGTGTTTGTTTCCCGAGACAATGCAATGGAAAATTTATTTGCAATTTGAATCTATTCAGTTGTTTCGTAGATTCTTAATATGTGTACTGTGGTTGGCGTTTCAAGTATCTGGATATGATGAACTTTGATTTATGGGTGTTTTTATTGAAATGTTGAATGTATGGTGCAGATGGACCCTAAGTTTTTGAGGAACCAGAGGTATGCAAGAAAGCACAACAACAAGGATGGTGGATCTGCTGCTGAGGAATAGTGAAAATCTGAATCATTCAGAGATGGTAGTCTGATATCTGGATGTTTTTTCTTTTTCTTTACGAATATGGATTGCTTTTATAGTATGGATTGGTGTGCTTGGATTTTGGTTATTCGTATACATTATGTTTCTCAAGTTGTTTGACATGTTGATCAGTATCGAGTACATCTTTTTGGACCCTTTAGAAGTGCGATTCTGCTTTGATTTGCCCCTTACTAATCTATCATTATCTTAGCTATAGTTTTCGAAAGATTTGTTCTCAAATTTCATATCTTGACACCGTTAGATGGCACTAGCTAAATTAGGTTTGTGTCATTGTATTAACGCCTTAACGGATCTAAAAACTGGTTTTCGACATACTTGTCACCTTTCTTATCTCCTACGCCTGTATAATACTAATCATAGTTTGTGGAGCTTGCTAACTTTCTCGCTAATACTCTGGTTTATTCATGGATTCTAGAGATGTGTCAATTTAAATGTTGTGTTATTTCTATAGCCTATTATTATCTTCTTAGTAGATCCGGTCTCCCATCGACAGTCCACATTCCAGTTTTTTAAATGCACATCTTCCATTGTTGAATCTTCATTTACAGTAAATCATGGCACTAGCATTGATCTATTGATGTGTGATACCGGAACATGCCATTTACACTTGCACAGCAGATGTAGGCATGATATCACAATGCTTCGTTTCTGTTGTTCACCAAATTATTTTATGTCTATGATTTATGAATCAGCAAAAGTGTATTGTAATGGTCCATTGGTTTATTGTTCGGGGCTTACGTAACACGTGCTCAGTTCAATTAACATTTCCTTCTATGAGAAACATCCGTTTTTGAGTGATTGTTGCTAAACAATAGAATAGTAACAATTATGTAAATACCCCATTTGTTACTTGGTTGAGAATCAATACCTGATTCGTAGTGTAGGCTCGAATTGAAGGCTGGTCCAAAATATTCCCCTAAAGACGTCGGAGTAATTATCTATTGTAAGAGTAGAGTCAAATGCAAAATGGTCGAAGCAGAAATAGAATGGATCAACTATCATACCCAAAAGTTCTGAACTGCTAGTAGAATGCACTCGCATTAGGGGTGTGCAAATATGCGGGCCAACCCGCCCAAAAAAATTATAACTTGCCCATAGTTAGCCCACACTGCTCAGCCCACATGAATGGGTGGCCAGAATTAGCCCAATCCGCTAGGCCCATGGGCAGCCCACGGTTAGAAGAAGTCCAAACCGCGGGTGAACCCGCCCACCCGCTCAAAACCCTAACTTAACCCTAGGCTCAGATATACTTACTTATTCCTCTTTTGCCTCTCAATTACTCAATCTTATTCTCAAATCTCATTTTGTTTTCTCTCTCTCATTAGAACTCTCAAATTCATTTTTTTCCATAACCTTTCTATCACAAATCTCATTTTGTTCACTCCCTCTCTCTTTATCCCAAATCTCATTTGGAGTTTATGTAAATGAAATCATTTGGTTTGTGAGAAAATTTGTTTTTAAAAAATATCAATTTTGTTGAAGGCAAATATTGGTTTCTATATAATAAATATCAAGATTTTATTCGACTTCAAAAATAATATCAAGATTTTATTCCAAAACCGATTACATACGGGCGGTTTCCCGTGAACCCGCCAACCTGCCCAAAACCCGTACTAAAAAAATTAACGATTTGCATATGTATTAGACATGTAGGCGGTTTCAAATTTTACCAATCCGTAGTGAGCGGTTTGGGTCCAAAAATAGCTAAATGGGAGGGTTACCCGCCCATGCACACCGCTACTTCACATCTACAAACACTACAACATTGGTTGGATGCCATGTGGCACACTCATGTTGCTCCACTGTACAGCTTGGTTCACACCTAGCGTGGCCATCCCACTCAGGCGAGTCAGCGAGCAGACTCAGCCTGACTCGACTAGACTAGAGTCTTTGAAATTCGACAACTCAGAATTTCTCAAGCGTTCAACCCGACTTGACTAGAGTCTTTGAAGTTCCACAACTCAGAACTCCTCACGAGTCCCTCTATTATTACTAGGGGTGTTCAAAAAATTGAACTGCACCGTCAAACCGAACCAAACCGCTTAAAACTGAACCAAACTGCTATTAAAAGTTAAACCGCGGTGTATTTTTAAATAGAACCAAACCAAACCGCTCTATTCGCGGTATAATTTTTTTACAAACCGCTTAAACCGAACCGACCGTCCATAAATAAATAACTCTAACAAATATATATATACACTCTTACATAGTTGAAATAAAACTAAATATAAAAATATATTCGAGTAATTACTAAATAACCTCATATAAATTATAAAAAACGTCACTTACTAATTAATCTTTTAGTAACACCGCACTAACTCATTGATATCAACTTTCTAATGTCTATAATTCTCATTG
>JAYMTA010003299.1:0-14548 GCA_036897625.1 Pelargonium cotyledonis | reverse complement strand
CTCCAACTTGAGGGGGAGTAATGAGATAATTAGTTGTAAATATGGAAGTGTATAGCTGTAATATCGTAGGGAATATAATGTTCTTATTTAGGCTCAATGTTTTTAGGAAGGTGGATTTGTATATATTGTCTAAACCATGAATGAGAAAGGCAGAAAGTGATTCTCACCTATTTTCTTCATGGTTTGAGATAGTAATTAGTAAGCTATGTTTAACTCATGATAGAGAAAGAGAGAGGTACAGGACCAACCAAACCCTAATTTTCATTAAATAGTAATCTCTTAAAATATCAAATTACCCTTTACTCAGTAGGCTCTTGCAGACCTACCTAATTTGGCATGTTGTGAGTAAAATTATAATGTTCACGTTTTCAAACACAAATTTTCAGTTCTACTAGAAAACAGCCAACACTCAAATCACTTGGCCACTGACATCGTGAACAATAAGTCAAATAACGATATTTGTTTATTTTAAAGTGGCAACTGAATGCGATAATGATTAAGAATTGTAAAATACTTGAGTTTTTTTAAATTATAAATACTCAACAAAGTGTTTAGATGGTAACATGTAGGTGGGTCGACCTACCTGAAATTAGGTAAGTTATACTCCCAAACTGACGTAATTTTAGTAAGTGGTTGAGAATAATATAAAAATACGTTAAATTACCGGTCCTTCATGCATGAAAAATCAATAAAAAATAAAAATATATGAACAAATAGAAAATTAACATTTTTGCATGGATAGGGACACCAAGAGTGAATGTGTGGTATTTGGGGAATGTTCACATGCAGAGTTGCAGACACACAGTTCTCTATAAATTCCCATCTCTCTCACTCACTCCACAGCCACCTAAAGACAAACCCTAAACCCAATATTCAGAAGAAGAAGAAGATGGAAAATGGGGTGGACACATCTTCTTGCATCACCATTAAAGGGATTTTGAGCTTGCTGGTGGAGAACATTGATGCCAAAGACAATAGGAAGGTCATTTCTGTGGGTAATGGGTGACCCAACTGCTCATTCTTGTTTCCGTACGACCCATGTTGCAGAAGAAGCTGTTTTTGACACTCTTCAATCTCACAACTTTAATGGCTATGCTCCCACTGTTGGTCTTCCCCAAGCAAGAAGGTAGAGTTTGATTTTTATGTTTGTGTGAGTTTATTTTGAGATGTTAGCATTGGTTCCTGGGTTTTGTTATGTATTTTTTTATCAGCAACGAGATATCATACTCGAAATAATAATATTTTTTACTTCTCAAAATGAGTCATCCTAAACTCCATACCGTTTCTCACTTCCAGAGCATCATCCTAAACCCACCCTCACAAATCCCACCCATACGTACCGTCGACAAAGAAACTCGAACTTCAGAGAAAATCCAAAATGTTTTAACCACTTGACCCAACTTGTGTTTGTGTTTGGAGAGTTTAATAATTAATTATACTAGAATATAATAATTGGGTTAGTTGGGTTGCTTTTTTTAAACAAACCATTTTATTGGTTAGCAGTTGTAATAAACAAATAAAATAAACTAACAACATTATTTTATTATCTTAATTCTTAGCACCAATGCTAAGATATGCGTCTAAGCTTAGCGCCTGTTTCTCCTTGCGTTGGCGTTGACGCCAAGGCCTTAGCGCCTGCGTTGGAGATGCTCTAATACACCTGCATTAGACTACAATAATAGAGCACCAAACCTATAACAATCGGGAATTCAAAATACCATAAAAGCACGTAAAAAAAGAAAAAAGAAAACTACAACAACACTTAAACAGGGACCAAGAAATTATGAATAATTGACCAATCACAATTGGAGAATGATAGTTCACAATGTCAAAATTCCATTAATGCATCCATAGGAGAAATCGAGATGGATGATTATCACTGGACGGTAAAGGCGTTGATGCTGGAGGATTGCCAACGGTTTTTAGTAACAACAAAATAATTTTTAAGAGGACACATATTCGGTACTAGTATACTTAAATATACTCTTTAGATTCGTGTCACATACTTGATTTTACATGTCTTCCAATTTTTTAAAAATATTTTTTCTAAGTGAATACATGTCCAGTACCTTATGTATTCCCATATACTTTTAAGGAAATGAATTGAACGGACATATCTGACACTGTAAGAGACTTTGTCAAGCATCGCCTTGTTTAAATTATCAATCAATCAATTAAGTGTTTCATGTTTATCAATCGATCAATTGTTTCACGCTTTCAAGTTCAAACTCGTGCTGCTTGATAGTTAACTTTTTAGATTTTTGTTTTGTTAGGGCGATAGCTGAATATCTATCTCGCGATCTTCCTTACAAGTTATCAAATGATGATGTTTTCATCACTTCCGGCTGCACGCAAGCTATTGATGTTGCGTTGGCGATGCTTGCACGCCCTGGTGCAAATATATTACTTCCTAGACCCGGGTTCCCGATCTACGAACTATGTGCTGTATTTAGAAATCTTGAAGTTCGTCATTTTGATCTTCTCCCTGAGAAAGGCTGGGAGGTTGATCTTGATGCTATCGAAGCTTTGGCGGATCAAAATACTGTTGCGCTCGTAGTTATAAATCCCGGGAATCCTTGTGGAAATGTGTAATCTTACCAGCACTTGAAGAAGGTTAGAAAAGTTTCCTAAAAGTTTGATATAACCATTTTTAGTCGCAAAAGTTGTATCTATTACCACACTTTGTTTGCATTGTACATAGATTGCGGAAACAGCAAAAAAGGTGAACACTCTTGTTATCGCCGATGAGGATTATGGGCACCTTGCTTTTGGTCGCAACCCATTTGTGCCAATAAATGGGAATTTGGGGATCAATCGCTCCGGTCCTCACTCTCGGGTCTTTATCGAAGAGATGGATGGTTCCCGGATGGCGTCTTGGTTGGGTCGTGAAATGTGGTCCCAATGGCATGTTTCGGAATCCTAAGGTTATGCACTCTTTCCCTCATTCGAGAAAATTGCAGACTGACTATGAATATGAATAAACTTTCGAGCTTTCATAGCAAGTCTGCACCATTTTCACTATTAGCGGGTTTTTTTGTGCACTTAGACTCTCCCTTTACTTAACAATTCGTGGTTTTCCCAATTAGACTCCACTTTTGGGTCGATCTATGCTAAATTCGTTCTTTCTTTCTTAGACTGTTCAACGAATCAAGAAGTACTTCCATATTTTGGGAGGCCCTGCAACTTTCGTTCAGGTATGTAACTACGGATCACATAACTCCTACAAATTTACGAGAAAAATAGATTCTTAGAAACACTTTTGTTGCATCAGGCAGCGATTCCCCGTATTCTTCAGCAAACCGACGAGATGTTCTTCAAGAAAACCATAAATATACTGAAGCAGACCGCGGATATTTGTTATAACAGGATCAAGGAAATCCCCTGCATCACTTGCCCTTGCAAACCTGAGGGATCTATGGCTGTCATGGTGAGGAAAAATATTATAATTTCACTTCTATGTGCATTGAAATTAAAATGGGTTTATATAAATGATCTTGAATGTGTATTTTTTCGCGTAACACAGATGAAATTGAATCTTTCTCTGCTGGAAGATATTAGCGATGATATTGATTTCAGTTTCAAGCTGGCCAAAGAGGAATCTCTTATGGTTCTTCCAGGTGCGAAACAAGCAATTTTGAGTATACAATTCTTTTCGTGTCTTAAACACAAGGTTTCCGAAATGGGTCCGCGATCAACACTTTTAAGCCATACCACACACAGACTAATTAGTTCTTTCTATGCTTTTTTCTGACCAAACACATAATAGCTTCTTTAGAGTTTCTATGCTTTAACAAAACTTACTAATTATTTGTGCATACATCTATAAATCTCTCACTCCCCAAGTTTCATATATATATATATCTTGTTCATATTCTTGAATTTACGTATACGATTCTTGAAACTCATCAGAAAAATAATTTAGGTGCCAACAAGAAGTTTGACAAATATTAGATTGTTTTTGCAGGAGTTGCAGTTGGGCTGAAAAATTGGATCCGCATAACTTTTGCCTCGGATCCATCTTCCCTGGAAGAAGCTTTGTTGAGGATCAAATCTTTTTGTCAAAGACACACAAAAACAGTAGAAAGTTACAAAATATAGTACACTAATATACCATCTGTATGCTGCTATAGTTAGTTTACATACGCATGTTTCGACAGAAATATGAATATGTTTGTTCCACACAGTACTACACTACGAACAAGATCAATAAACAATAATAGTTGATCAAAATATATAGTTTATTTATTTGATACACTCTCGTGTTGAGTCTCTTGTTACTTTGTACACTGGCTCATGCATACACACCAACTATCATCAGAGCAATTGACATAATGTGTTTGTTCCTTTATAGGGCTCATACATACACTCTTATCGTATAATAAACTTTTAATCGTATAATAAACTTTTAACTATAGGTCTATGTTTGAAACTTTGACTACCGGACACTCCTCTCATATGCACATACCTTCTAATCCTCATTTTTTAGTGTTAAAGTGTTTATATCTTCATGACACACAACTTGAAAAAACCGACCACAAAACATTTTATATATATAATACTTATTCTAAAGACGTAACATCATTTCTTTTTAATTATAATTCAATGACAATATATTTTGTTTCGACAGAGTATATTTAAAAATTGAATCCTAACTTTTTTTTTTTTCAAACTAACTAATTGAGCTACAAAGTAAGAGATAGTTCTCCCGTATAAACCTCATCCTACCCGACATAATAGGATTAGAACCCACGACCTCCCACATGGAGATGTGACTCTTGACCATTGCGTCATCCCATAGGGGACGAATCCTAACTTGTAAAACAAGTAAATTCGAAAGTTTCACAATGCAATATGCATAATTTAATATTTTCCAATTTAATATCTTTCATTTAGGTGTCGTTTGGTACCCCGATTCTACAAGAGAAATAGACATGGTCAATGAGAAAGTTCACTTTCACATGTTTGGGTAAAGTTGATATTTATGATTCCTCAATCCAAACGATCGATAATGGAAAATGTTCCATTTTGATTCTCTTAGTATCTAGTTTGTTTCAAATTAATTAGTCATCAGTTTGATTGTTCCAATTTCGTCCTCTTAGTATCCCAATTCGTTCCAAATTGATCCATTTTGTAACTTTACCGTTAACTACTACTAATGTGGATTCTGATTTAATTTTTAATTAAATAAAATGTTCCAATTTGGTCATCATTGTATCTGTTTTGTTCCAAATCGATTCTCAGTTTGATTTTTGTTCTAATTTGGTACTCTTAATATCCAAATTTGTTCCAAATTGGTCCATTCTGTAACTTGTCTAATGATTTTTGTTGTCACTCCATTTATGTAAGTTATGTCGTTTCGGTAAATAAAAAACTTTGAATTTTGCATCAAGACAACGCCGATAAACCAAGTCCAAATATAACACAAAAAAGTACATTTTATTTGAATGCGCATTTGTTCCAAATTGGTCGTTTGTTTTTCTTATCATTCTCTCTTCTTCTTCTTTGAAATAGAGATTTTATGACAATTTTTGAGTATATACTTGTTTTATTATCTTCTGACGAGTACTTTTACCTTTAAAAAAATTAGTGATTAGAACTAGACATGTTAAATAGGCTATTGGCCTGCAGGCCAGATTAACCCAACCCGCAAAATTAACTGCTGGATTAATATTTTTTTGACGGGCACAAGACCAAATCGGCGGCTGCACCTGCGATTGCCCGACGAGCTAACTACTCTTCTGAACATCATCATCCTTCAGTCTATATGTAAGTAATTATTTTTAGCTTTTTTTCCTCCGGTTTGATAATTAAGAAAAATTGATTTGGGTTCAATCATTCGAATTTGTTGTGTGGTCTCTCTCCTCTAAACCTTGTGTTGTCCCTCAATTCTGATTCAGTTTGACATTTTGTTTATGGCTGCCACTTTCTCATCTGCCCTCATTCTGTGCTTTACTGGATTGTTTTTCATTCTTTTCATATGGGTTTCTTCAATGATTGTGAGCTTGTTGAAGTGTTTTGATTCTGTTTGCATGTTGGGAAATTAGACATTTGTGTTTGATGGATGTTGGGGAACTAGACATTTTGATATATATGTTGGCGAGAAAGGAAATGAGAGAAGTAAATGTAAATGTTGTGACAAAACTTATGTTGGTAACCGTAAAAATTATGGGACTAGAAACATGAACAATCACATAGAAAGGTGTGACAAACGTCCAAAAGAAGATGAGTCTCAAGCATTTCAAGGTCAAAATTTTATAGTTTGAAAACTCAATCAAATGGTTGCTCGTGAATTATTAGCTATTGCAATTGTTAAGGATAATTATTTTTTTTCTTTCGTCGAACATGAACCTCTAATACAATTTTTTCCTACTTGAACCCGAAGTTTGTGCACATTAGTAGGCATGCATACTTGTAAAGATGATGTTCTAAAAATCTATAGGGCACAAAAAGATACTCTTAAAAATACATTACAAAGTACCACGGGTAGAATATGTCTTACATCAGATTTATAGACTTCGATTACAAGTGAGAGTTATATGTGCATAACCGTTCACTTTGTTGATGACAAACAAAAATTATAAAGTAGCAACATTAACTTTTGTCATGTACCTCCACCTACGGGGTTTGCATTGTCTGAAAAAATATTTCATCTTTTAAAGGAATGAAGAATTGAGAAAAAGATTTTGTGTCTCACTCTAGACAACCCATCTAACAATAAGAATATGATTGAGTACTTGAAGAATCAAATGAATTTAGGAAATGGAAGCTGATCCACGCATGTCTGCTAGTACATGCTTTCTTACATGTACAATAGGTGACATAATATGATTGGGTGATTTGGATAGCTTAGCCAAGCCAATATTTGTGAGCCGGGTTGTGAAGTTCCTGTTCATGGGTCTTGAGTTTAACACTAGGTATTTTGGTAATATTAAAGTTATTATTGGGTTGTTTGAATTTGTTATATTTTTCGTGAGTTTTTCGGCTATTTCAGATTCGTCTGTGTTCCGATTCAATTTTGGTTTGAACGGTTGTGCTTTTTGCAATTAATTCTCCGTTATGAGTTCCATATTGAATATTATTTTAGCTTTCATATTTTTAACGTCTTTATGTTCTTGACAAATTTAGTTAAATATTTAACTGTGCGTGTCTTTTTCGTGATTGATTCGATTAATTCCAAACTTTTTACATATCATCAAACTTTTTTTAGCGAACATATCATCAAGTTTTATTACACATCTTCAGAAATTTTTTAAAACAAAACAGTTACAAATTCATTCAACAATTTGAATGTATATAAGCTCATATTGTACTCATAACACCAATATACTTTTTAGTGGAGTTGATAGTAGTTATTTATTGTAATTTAGCGTAATTAGAAGTCGTGGAATTTTTTTTATAGTGTGTGACTTAGCTAGCAATGATCAATCTTTCATCGGATAAAATTTCTCGTAATTTAATTAATAACAGTTGTGAGTTTACGTGTTTATGAAGCACCAAATGAACTCAGATTGTACTCAAAATTTACAAGAACGGATAAATTCACATTATATCAATATTCAAGTAGTCATTTTTATTTTTTAAAATTTCTAGTAGTTTTTCTCCTAACAACATTTGTTTTTCTTTAAAAAATTTCAAATGTTTAATTGTTGCGTGTTAGTTACTAACTATACTACGTTAATGTGAATTTAAAAATGAGAACCATACGTTCGATTCATTTATAATATCAAACTTTGGATCAATCATGTCAAATTTTGTAGTGCTTAAGTGAATTTAAAACTATATCAAAATTAATTAACGGTATTTGTGAATTTTTGTTTGTTTTGACGTGTCAAGTGAACCCCGATTGTTCTCCATATTTACGAGCATGGTAAGATTCACATTATCTCAAAATCGAGCAGGTTTTTTCAAAATTTTCTCAAAACTGAAATCACTAAGTGCCTCTTCAACATTACTTGCTGCTACACTAGTGTCCCTATACTTAATTATTATATATGCAACATCTCGTTGATTAATATTTAAATATAAAAAATCAAAAGCAATACAAACTAAACAATTATTCATACTCGCGTGAGGCTTTTCTCGTACTTTTTACCAAATTGTTCATGATATTAATAATGACATATTTTAATATATAAAATAATGACAAAAATTAATGAGATGCAATAATTTAATTAAAATTAACAAAAATGAAACAGTTAATCATTTGTAAACAAGAATTAACCGTATCAGATGTTAATGAAAATAAAAATGAAAATAATTAATTAATTAACTAAACTAAGTTAAACTAAACTAAATTAAATTAACCTAAGTTCAGGGGCGACCCAACATTTCGAGGGGCCTTAAGCGAAATCATGAAAGAAGGCCTATAAAAAATTGGAATACTATAAAAAAATATATTTAATTTTACACAAAATGCATAACCTAATATATATATTGATACTTAAATAACATCATAGTATAAAATCCGCATACTAAATTAAAAGAAAAACTAGATATAAACAATAAATAATAAAACTTATTGTCGTGTTAAAAGAAATATATAACTTATAGTAATGTAAAACGTGAAAAATGTTAACCATTGAAAATTTTATATAAAGGAATAGAAAAACAAAAATGACAATAAACTTGAATAGTTGTAAAATTGTTTAACTCAATATACTTCTACTTTTATTATTTTCCGAAATAAAATGCTCAAATTGTTATGAAAAAGTAAAATATGAAAGCTTTGAGTTATTGCTTAGTTAATGAGTGGAAAATGTTAAAAAGTATTTATTTGAAGCACTTGTGAAATAATTTTTTTTTTGGCATATAGACTAATAAATCGGATTGCAATTAATGCTAATATAATATCAAATGTAATGTAAAAAAATCTCCATTATTATGTAATTAATAGTAAAAAAGGTAATTTAAAAACACTTAATGACTAATGAGTAAAGTAATTAACAAACCGCAACTTTTTATTTCATGAACTTTCTCCTCTCATCTCCCTCTCAGCCGCCGCCGCCTCCACCGCCGACGACGGCAGCTCAACCTTCGTTCAAATCCGGCTTCGTCTTCAACCTCCGTCTATATCCGGTTCCGTCTTCAACCTCCACACCTCGTCCTTGTCAACAGCGACGTATGGCTCCACATGCTCCGTCCAGGCTCCACCAGCAACGTTCAGAGGTGTGGTCCGTCCAGCTCCTCATTGACTCCACCGCCGGTGATACAGTCACGACTCCAGTCCCTCTACGGCAAGGTCACTGGAAACACAGTCACGGATCCAAACCTCTCCTCCAGTTAGTTAGATGGAGTTTAGTTATTTTAGGGATTCATTTTGTAAATGGGTAAAATGTATATCAGCTGATTAATATAAAGTTATATCAATTGTAACTTAAGCAAGTCAATGAAGTAATGACATCTCATTTAAAATTACTTATACCCACCAAGTGAATTTGTGGGAGCGGAGCGACTCGTCCGGATCCATGATTTTAAATAATGTGTCATTATCTTATTAGTTTAACTGATGTAACTTTATATCAGTAAATTGATATACATTATACCCTATAATTCATTAGGGTTTGTGTTGTAAATTTGTTTGTATATTTTATATTTTTGGTTTAGTTTCAATGTTGTTGTATCATGTGTTTTCTGCTCATGGTTTATGATCTACCAAGTTTACATGATTGAGCAATTTCGGATTTGAAAATTGGTGTGATTAAATTATGAAAATATATTCGTCGGAGTGATGATAATTATCATTTTGGTCGTATTCACATTCGAATATGATAATATTTTTTGGTAATTCCGAGATCCGGTAACCAGAATCTTTAATCAATGAGTTTTTGGGTTGTAGGAATGTTCAAGTGTAAAAAGTGAGGGATGATGATGAGAAAGAAAGGTAATTTGGGAATTAAAAAATAAGTGCACATGATGACTAAAACTATAATTAAATATTTTAAATCTCCAAGCCGGGTCAGAGCCAACCCAAGTCGGGTACCAGTTACTAAGCTGTTGGATCATGATAAAGTTATTGGATCATGACCCAAATACACAAAAAGAATGGCTAAGATTGTGCCACGTACGTAGGATACATATACAAAACATAAATTTGTAGGGCATGCATAAATCATTTTTCTTGGGAAATTGGTTAGTTCTTGGTGGAAAGTACTTTCACGTGAGATGTGCACATATACTTAATTGTCCAAAATGAGGGTTGAATGTAGTTGAAGATGCTTTGAAAAAGATCTGTGATAGTGTGAAGTATGTGAAAGCATCCGAGAGTAGGATGATCAAGTTTGCAAAGAGTGCTTCACGTAAGAAGATTTCCACTTCTAAAGAGTTGAGTTTGGATGTCTCGACTAGATGAAATTCAACGTTTTTGATGCTTGAGGGTGCTCTTCTATTTCGCAAGGCTTTCTAATACTTGAAAGATGCGGATCATGGATACAAACATTGTCTTTCAGAGGAAGAATGCGAAAGAGGAATGAGAATATGTAAATACTTGAGGTCGCTTGCAATGATTACCACGCTCTTTTCGAGTATTGAGCACGTCACCTCTAATTTGTATTTCATGAATGTATGACATGCTCATTTGCAATTACTTGGGGAGATAAGTAACGAGGATATGCTGATTAGTAACATAGCAAGTAAAATGAAAAAAAAGTTTGACAAATATTGAGATAATTACAATATGTTACTTGCTTTTGGCATATTTTATTGCATACAAAATATGATTATAAATGCTCGGAATGATTTGAGCTTACGAAACCGCACTTCTTTATACTAAATTTCTACGAAAAATAATCGTTTGAGATTTATCCTACACAAATACTATGAACGGGTAGGATCGTTCATCTAGACATTTCAAGATTTCTAACAAAATTTACATATATAGCGCGTGATTCTCGACCTAGGCCTTGTTCGGGAACTCCAATTGCCTCCTTTTAACTTCCTGTACGCTGAGCCACATAGGATATAGATGTAAATTATTGTTTGGATAATTTTTGAGCAAACAGATCTTTCAAGCTTCAAACTCCTGCCCAGATCCTGTGGGAGTTCATTTTCCACAAGAGCTCTTGCCTTACTGCAAGAAGCAAAAGGAAGAAAGAGAAAAAAAAAATTTAAATTGCCCCTAAAGCTAATTGTGTTTAGTATTTGAATAATTAAAAACCTATCTAATATTCTGCAACATTCTCCATTAACGATTTCATAAGACAACTTTTCTCCAATTTGATGGTCGACCACAATCAGTTGATGGTCGACTACAACCAGATGATGGTCAACCACATTTGTATGTTTATGGTCGACTATAAAAATACAAGCATTGCATTATATGGTCGACCACATAATGCAATGCTTGTATTTTTATGGTCGACCACATAATGCAATGCTTGAATTTTTGGGTTCGATTTAAATTTTGGCTTAAATAATTTAGATATGGGTTAATTCTTTTAGATATACAATTTTTTTATCGTTTCCTAATCAAGGTTATTTTTTTCTTTACAACATTTCAAAATACATTTCACTCATTTTTACCAAACAATCATCTCACGAAAATACATTTACAACCCCATCAAATTTTACCAAACAATACACCACATGTCTATGATACTTATATACTTTTTGCCTCTTTTTGCTCCTTTTACCCGATAGACCTTTTGAAGTTGAAGTTACCAAACAAGCACCTAGCTAGAGCTTTCTTAAGATGGTTTGAAAAATAGCTCTGAGTAGGACTTGTAAAGATTTGGATTGGGCTTAAGCCCTTCAAGATGCCATCTTAAGGACCTCTGGGGCTTTAGAAACATTGCAGCCGTGACAAATAGCAACTAGGCGTGGATTTACAAAAGTTATTGGTGGTGTTGTTGATGATTATGTGTAGCAAATTGTCAAAATTGTTCAGTACACATAGCTAATTAGTTTAGTTTTCTTTATGATTTGGGATGTTTCTTTATCATTTTTAGAGACTAATTTAAGATTGATGATGTTCCAACTAAAAGTTAAATGACTGAGCCGCCAAATCATCTTGGCCTTCAGGCCAGTTCTAGGTGATGTATACCCTATTAGTAACCTCTCGGACCCCTGTTCTTTACTCTATTGGGTATATGACGCTCCACGTTGACAACCTCAAAGACCCCCTATACTACACCATACTTGGTATGCACCCTTGAAGGATATGTGAATGTGTGATAACCTCCAACAATTTCCTTCTAGCTCTTTCCTTTTAATTAGACTATTTCTCAAATTGCCTCGAGTTGTGACATCATATCGTCATCTCAGCAAGATGAAATGTTTATATTCTCATTGGGGCCAATGCCGTATTGTCACGGTTGTTTACATAGCCATGTCATCAATCATATATACCTTACAACGACATCATTACGATGTCATCATGATTTCAAAATAGTCAATTTGTCTCAATCAACAACCGATCATAAGATATCATTTTACAGCTCTGTCAAATGATGTTTAGGTTAAACTATCATGTTCGAAACTTCTTTGGCACCCCATGATTCCTCCAAAAATGCAAACTTTTACTTGGCTCGCAATGCATGAAAGTATACCAACAACTATGTTTTAAAAAAAAAAAATAGAGGTATTCCTCTCATAATCATGCAATGTTTTTGCTCACTCTCTAATAAGGCTCTAGAAAACAGTTTGCATCTTCTTTTAAATTGCTCTTGGAGCAGAAGCTTTTGGTATAACATTCCGGTCAGTTTCCACAGGGCTCCCTCATGACCTAGACGATGTCCTATATATCACAGTGGCCATCCTCCGTGGGTGGTGAGAAACAACTAAGGGGAGTTTGGCTGTTGATTGGCTTTGTGATTTTATGGATGATTTGAATTTGCAGAAATGAAGCTGTTTTTCGGCAAAAGGTGTCAAGCACCTCGCCTGCATTTGAAAGAATTCGCCTCGATTCATTCACAATCATTCTTGCTCACAAACGTCACCGTGCAGGACATATATATTACTCCCTCACTTTTCCACCTACACCTCATATGCAGATTTGCCCATGTGCATATGTGATAAAGGTAATATGGGAAAAATAATAATATAATAACTTAAAAATAGAAACAAGACAGTCATTTTGGAATAAAAATTTTAGACAAACAAGACACTCATTTTGGGACGGAGGGAGTATAATTTATGAAAGTCAGTTCCAGTCTCCATATCATCAATGTTATAGTTTTTAGTTTTTGGCTAAGCCAATTTTGTACTTAATTTTTGCAATCGTATTACTTGACTAATAAGTATCTACTTTTGATAATAAAAAAGAAAAAGAAAAAAGAAAAACACATTTTTTTCACTTGAAGATTTCATTTTTGTCAACTGTTTCACTCAGATTCTTGCTCATCACCTAGCTGTAAAAGTTTTTAAACTTAAGTGGATTAGGATTATGATTAGAATTAGGATTAGGATTATAATAAACTTTTGTTTACAGTACATATAGCGTTTAATTGAGTTATATTATTAACAAATAAACATAATATAAAGATTCTAAAAAAGTGCGATCAAACCAGAAACAAGGTTTTTCTCTCTAGAGAGTAAACGCTAGCCGCCACTGCGAACCGAGTAGCCGCCGCCAATTTTGTGGTCTTTCTCGCCAGTGGCGTGTTCTGTCTTTGTTGTCAGTTAGAATTTTATGGATTGTAGCTGTTAAAGGAGGCAGAAGCGGAGATTTGACAGAGTATGGTTGTTGGGGCAGAGCAAGCCAGATGATTTTTTGTTCGTTTGGTGGAAGTGATGGCGATACGTGAAACCCTATCATGCATTAAAGATGAAGGTTAGCGCAGATTAGCAGGTGGGAGGATCGTCTGGTGTGGGTTTTCTACGTTTTGTTTTGATTTCGTTTCAGCGCAGATGATGCAGTTTGTGGTTGAACTAACCTTGTCGGGTCTCATGTTAGGACCTGGGAAGCCAGGATTGAAATTGTTAGTTCCGGTGTGGAAAGCGACGTTGAAGTCTGTTTTTGCCTTGTCGGATCTCCAGTTAGGACTCGGGATGCCTGGATGGGATTTGCATTCACAGATCATATGGTCGTTTTTCGCTTTTCAATTTCAGTTTGTCTTGTTATTAGTTGTTTACAAAGAGGAATTGTTAGCCTCTCGGTTAGATCGAATCAACGATATTATGATCTGGGTTTGCTTAAGTTATTGTATCCTTGTCTGGTTCGGGTTTTGGAGATCATTTAACTATGTTTGTATTTCGATTTAAATATCAATAATATAAGAGGTTTACCCATAAAAAAATAATTTGATTTTCTTAGAGAACAAAATAATTTGATTTAAAACATAATATTAAATATAAATTATTTTTTTATACAGCTCTGCGAATCGGGTAGCTCATGCGTTTGCTAGGCTTCCCAATTCTACGTCTGAGGGGTTATTGTTTAAGCCGGAGTCTGTTCCGAAATCTATTATACATTACATGTTATGTATTCGGATCTTGTTTAAGTAATGAAATGTTTTATCTCAATATATATATATATATATATTGATTAATCTAAGCCAAATAGTTTTTTGCTTAGACTAAGCCATCAATAAAGAGTTGACACCTTATTAAAATA
>JAYMTA010003298.1:0-14561 GCA_036897625.1 Pelargonium cotyledonis | reverse complement strand
AATATGATGCAAGCGTACATGATATCTGTGAGGGTTTGCCTATGCCAAAAACGTGCAGTGCCACACACAATAGCAAAACGAGACTGCAAAACTCCGAAAACTTGTTTAATATCTTTTCTTGCGGTTTCTTGATTTTGTGCAAATAACTTGTGCTTGTCCGTTTGAGGTAGAAGAATTGTTTTAACAAATGCAACCTACTCTGGATAAATGTCATTTGTGAGATAACATGTCATATTATACTCTCTATTGTTGACTATATATTAAACATGAGGATTTTGTCCTTGCAATACTTGTGTGAACAACGTTCGAGGTCGTGGCATCGTTTTCGGCGAAGGCTCGAAGTGAGAGGCCGTCCGGGTGAGGTCTACGTCAACGTCTAGATACAGAAGCGGAGCGTGCGTGTTTGGGCGATATAGGCGGAGCTCGTCGACGATTATGGCCAAGAACCCATGAGCCATTTCTCCAAGAGGGCCACTGAGAGAGAAAGTGAATGTTTGGCTCACCCATGAGCCATTTTATGATTTAGTGATTAAATGAGTTTTTTATTTCTTTGTTTGTATAATTTGTGATTTTGTTCAATCATCTCCTCAAACTTTTCTAATTTTAATATTTAGATATGGTTTTTGAATATTCCAGCTGCCGAAAAGTTCATGTCTTGAATTTTTTGGTTGCCGAAAAAAGTTAACTAACACTTCAGCTAGTTAACAGGAAAGTTAACGATTGGTAATCAATTGGGTTCAAAATCGAAGTGTGGGTACTAACTCTGGTACAATTAATAATTTGATACTAAATTGGGTGCTATTTTGTCTTTATCTCTAAAAGATTACATTAAAAATTACTTCAAAATACTATTATCATCACCGAACAATTCTCGACTAAAATACATCAAAGCCCTTTCATGTTTTTTTTTTTTTTTATGTTTTTTTGTTGTTGTTGTTGTAAATCTGTAATATTTGAAGTGTAGGACACCACAAGTTTCATGTAGTCACTTCTTAGTTTCGTTTTAGTCTTCTCTTTGGAAAATTTAAGTTGCAACTCCAATGCTTTTTCATATGAAGAAGATCTTACGGATTGAGAATTATAGTAAATTTGCACATCTTCATGTGATAGATTATCCGAAGATTGCAATTTACCTTTTCTTTTTGCTTTCTCGGCCTATTTCCCAAGAGCACGAGGTTGTTGATTAAGATCGACACCTTCATGTTCTTCTATATCTTGAGATGATGAGTAGTTACCCGATCCAGATAGCTTCATTCTCTTGCTCCCGCCCATGGATAAGCCATTTCCCATTTGAGTTGATATCTAACATCTTTCCACCAATAGTCTAGTGTGAAATGTTGACTTGTTTCATCTTTGTACATCTCACGAGCTTTATCCATGAGTTGATCATCTGATTGACCACTAGTATACACCACCCTCATACGTTTCTAATATCCATTGAAATGCACCACCTTCTTATAAGTTTTTTCCCAATGGTCCTTATAATGTTTGCTTTCTCTTATTCAGTAACCTGCTTCCTGTACATGTCTCCTTTCTTTGAGTTGTCTTCAAATGGATCGTTGGAATTATTCAACCAAGTGCTAATCAATTGTAAGTTGTCCGCCTTTGACCAATTTAAGTGTTTGCCTTCTCCTTTCTTCATCTCCACTATTGTCACAATCTTCAGTGTTTTTTTTTGGAAGCTTGTTGACTTTCAGATTCAGAAAATTTGCTCGGTAACTGAAATTGAGATGATGATGACGAAAAATTTCTAAACATTCCATATTGTTGAGAATGCTGAAATTTTCACCATATGACATTCCTTGAAAATTTGGAGCAATTGGAGCAAATAGTGAGGAAACACCATGAAGTTGGACATTTTATGGATATTGAGAATGAGTAAAATTTTGGGAGTATTGTGGGAAATGATAATATTGAGATAAGTGAATATTTTGGGAAGATTTGGAAGAAATTTTTGGATTTGGGTTTGGTGAGTTTGTAGAGTTGAACGTATTCGTAAAATTACGGTTTTAAGAGGGGTCCATTGATGAAGAATTTGAGAAAAAATCCAAATTATTTTAAGAGATATAGACTAGAATAGCTGAGGTCGAAGCCGTAGGGTTTGGTGACGGCGGATTTGGTTGTTCCTATTGTTTTTCGGCGAAGAGGCGAACTTAACGTGGACTGACTCTTTTGTGAGATCCCTTTCTGGTAGGGTTTCGGGTGGCTGTGTCTAGGGTTTGGTGATGGCGGCTTTGGCTGCTCTTGTTTTTTTCCAGCAAAGAGGCGAGGGTAGGTTGAGGTTTGGCGGTGGTTTCAGTCGGGGGGTTCTGTAGTCATAGTACGCAGTGCGATCCAGGAGTTCTGGGCTGTTTTGGGCGTTGTCGGGTCGTGCAGGAGATCGGTCTTCTCCGATCTGGGGGTTCTTTCGGCGCTGGTCTGACGGAGGGCGATTGAGGGAGTGGTGGTCGGGTTAGGATTATTGAGGGGGGGTAAGGTTTCGGGTGCTGCGAAGGCGGTGGATCCAAGGGGAAGTGTCGGTCCTACTCGGATGAGGTCTGCCGGACGGAGGGGTTGGCAAGGCGTTGGTTGGAGGCGGTGAAGCTAGAGCAGCGAACCGTAGGGGCGGCGCATGATCAGTATACAGATACAGTTGAGGTGTCGATAGTCCCAGACCTACCTATGACGGTGATGGTTAGAGAGGAGGAGGAGGAGCTTCATAAGAGGGTGGCGGTGGGTCTCAAGTGGAAGAGGGTAGGTGGCCATGGTGACGTGGGATCAGCAGTAGGAGGAGGCGGCTTAGGGGGCTGGATCGAGGAGGATACGGCTTCGGCACCATTGTCGGGGCCGATGGGGTGAAAAGCGGGATCGGTTGGCGGTGTGGGGTCCGGATCATGTACGTCGTCAACATATCTTAGAATGGTCCGGGTATTACATCTGGTGCCCAGTATGGGCTAGGGTTACTCCGAGGTCCATACTCAGCTACAGGGTTTCTTGGTTTGGGGATGTATGGCTTATGGGGTCATTTTCCTTATTTTTTGTTGCTGTCTTTTGAATTCTTAGTTTGGACTTTATTCGCTTTATTAGTCTGTTTTTTCTCTTTGTACTGCTGTAAGCTTTGTCCCCCATTTAATGAAGTATTTTCATTTCGGTCAAAAAAAAAAAAAAGAATTTGAGAGTGTGAGTTATTGGATGAAGAAAGTGTATTAGAGAGATTAATAAAGACTAAGAAATAGTAATCAATTTATATAGTAATTGTAATGGATATCTAACGGTCAAATTATAACATCTAGTCTTTATCATATATAATACAATGACTAGTTTTTAACTTATTTATCACAACGGTTAGTTTTTAACTGGTATAACAACGAAAATTGTTAGTAATTATTGAAAATTGTGTGATTGAATTTAAAATAAATATGAATTTGCAAAAATAAAATTATGTATTTTTAGTTGAATAAAAATTGTATTTAAATATAATTATACTTTTCAGCCAAATTATTTCAATTTCCGAAAAAAGAAAACATTTAGAGTCGACGCTATCCTTAGCGTCTCTGCCAACTTGCGCTGCACTAACGCCTGCGTGTCCAACTCTTAGAGTCGATGCTTAGAAGGTAGGCGCCTCCTAAGCAACTTGCATTGAAGTTGCTTCAACTAGTAAATAATTGCACGTAACTTAATAAAATTTAAATGACAATTTCACCCTTCTTCATGACCAGTAGATTATTACTGAAAGCAATTCAATATATTTATGCCAAAGCCTCCATTTTAAATCCTCATAAATTTTCATATTAATAACATATACAAGAGTTAATTGACTCAACCTGAATCTCACATCACATCATAATAACATATTAATTTCATATTCTATAAATTAGCTCCAATCCCTAATTTTCAGTGATTGATAAGTATTCTAACCACTATATTCCACTGTTTCTTATACCATAATATATCAAATCACATCACAATATCAGCAACAAAACAACGGTAATGAAGTGCAGCATGCAACAAAAGGCATGCCTCAGAATTCATTTGAAATTACAACATACAATCAGTTATCTAATTTGAAAATATACAACAAATCACAAGTTCCTAAAATAGACTATTGAATGTGTTGTTGGTTGGGGAAGGGTACTCTCAGGTCAAGACTGAAATGGCTATAACATTTCATTGCAAAAAAGAAAGAATAAGATATTTATACGTTAAATGGACATACAATATATATGACTCACTCTCATTCTTGTGGCGTGGGTAGATTAGATATGATTGTGGAAAAAATAAGAAGTGTTTACTGTACTTGCTGTGTATATCTGGAAAGGAGTGGCATGAGCATGAACACGGGGTATCATTTCCATGCCACGGAGTCAATCTCATCTCTGGCAGACTTGTACAGTTCAAGCCTCTTGGCTATCTGTTCTCTCTTGCCCATCAGCGCCGGGTCCTCATCCAACATTGCACTCAGCTGCTCCTTCTGCCCGTACAAATTAACAAATACAGTACATTGTACAATTGTTGTCCACATTTCGACGAATAAAACATACACAAGTTCTATTTGATATAATACTTGTTATACTGTGTAAACCTAGATAATTATTCTCCCACTACAATTTATGACCTAATTGAAATCACCAACCCCTTCTGTTTTAAACTATAAGTGTGAATTGAATAGATCACCAGCCCAATTTTTGTTGATTTATTAATAGATATAGACAAGTCATTGAAATCACAGCATATATCGGCTGAAATGTAAAACATGTGGATCTCCTTGCTTTTCATGTACTAGATAGCTATAGTATATGTGGTAGGTATAATTTCATATGGGTTTGAATTCTACTGAGGTTCACTAGAGATCAGAAATTATTGTTGAAGAAACTAAAAGGTAAGTTGACAATAGATTCAGGACACACTGTTACAGAGTACTTAATCAGAACTAGACTGCTATTTTATATGGTACTGAGTAATTGAAAAGAACTTGAATGCTGGCAGAAAAGAGCAGAAAGAAACTATATTGCCCATAAACTTACCTCCCTACGTCCAATTTGAGAGTAGAAATGGTTGAGCAGCGATCTCTTGGCCTCTCGAACTTGACAATGCACCACAGCTTTGGGAATTGAATTCTTCAGTGTATCGCAAACCATACCAATGTAAGCGTTGACATTTGAACCTGAAACAAATGGCAGAACAGATTTCATTATTCTTTTTCTTTCCATCATATCAGATAGTGAGCATTTGTTATCCTATCTGAACTTAAATCTCATGAACATAAATTCTAAAATTAAATTCAGACCTAAAAGCAACAACAGAAACACAAATAAAATAAAATATATTAACAGCATCGTGCATAAGAGACAAAGCCCATGTGCTCAACCAATTGCTACCATTTGAATTTTCTAAATATTGCGGTATGAGGTAAGTAAGCAAGTTCACGATTGCATACCGATCCTCCTAAAATGATTATCTGAGTATCGATCTTGATCTCTGTCTCTATCTCTGTCTCTGTTATGGGCTGATTGGTTTGTAGTTTTTTCTGGTTCAAGATGCAGTTTCCGGAAAAAATCTACTGTTAGGTATGTAGATTCCATCTCCACCATCCGTGTAACAGTTTTCCGGCTTTCTTCTTTAAATCTTTCCAATGCTTCTGTTGCTGCAGCAGCTATGTCAGACTGAAGTGTTGGGAATCGCTTCAATTCCTGTAATTGCCAAAAAAAAGAGTGACATCAGCCAAATTCAAACCATGTCAACTACACACTGGGTGTCCTAAAGCTATCAAATGTCTCTGGTATCCTTTTTAAAAACTTTATACTGCATATATTATCGAATGAGTGAATTTGAAAATGCAAAGATACAATGGCAGATATATCTAAAATTTATAATATTAAGACTGTTTACATTTCAAAGGCAAATATGTACTCTGTCAAAAATAAGTCCTGAAAACATTCATGGAGTCTTGTATAAACAAATAATGATCTAATAGTACCATCGATATTATTTTCTCGTCCAATTTCTCCCTTTCCAGCAGCTTAACAATATATTTTGCAAAAGAAATGTTTGTTTCCTACACCTACTAACTGAACGACTGACTTTTGCACCTATAAAGTTATTAGCTACCGAAGAAAACTCTACAGGAAAAGGGTCCCATTTTATCAGGAAAAAAAAGGAGTTATTTCAGTACCATGCAATAATTTCCTCCAATTACAGATTGCTTACCTCTGTTTCAACTATTGACTTTCGTACCAGTTCTTTCAAGATGAAATGCACCTGGGAGAAGAAATTATAAAAATACTCAATGATGAGAATTTGAGAGGAAGTGATCACATCTATCAGTAATTCAAAGTTTCAAACTATTCTTCATCAATGCACTATGATTTCATTTTTTGTGACCATGAAATAAAAATCTGTATGTAGGATAAAATATAGCCAGAAACTTTACAGCATCTACAGAAGCCTCAGCAGGGCCTCTGAAATAGCTGATAGATCCTTCAATTAGTCTTCTGTATCCTTGTTCTGGTGCAATCAAATGGGGCTGGTATCCATCAGCCTCAGAAACAACTTTTTCGACATTTTTTAAAGAGAGATGGCGATCAAAGGGTAGCTTTTTTAAAGCAGCTGGTAGTTGATGGTCAAAAACTCCATATATACGATCACCACCAGGTCTCCTGAACAGCATCATACTACTTCAGTATACACAAATCGTTATAGAAATAGTAATCAATAACTATGATAATATATTGATATAAGGAAGAAAAAAAAAACATCATTTTTCATAATAAACCATGAATTGTTAAAAAGTAGTGCCTAAATCCATCGGACAGTTGATAGGAAAGATCACAATAATTCAAAGCAACCCTCACAAATAGTGGATAATTAAATAGTATGATACCAAGATACAACAGCAGCCAAGCCATTTCTCAAACAATGTTCAGGTGGCTACATGAATCCTTTGACAAAGCTCCTTGGGAGCTACTATTGTATATGCTCCTTCACTCTGTCTTTATCTAATGCTAACTCCTCCACGATCCATGTGTTACTACTGCTCCATGTGAACTTAATTAAGTCTATATCTTCTCCTTTTAGTTTCTCCTAATTGAA
This sequence comes from Pelargonium cotyledonis, assembly GCA_036897625.1. Lineage (NCBI taxonomy): Eukaryota > Viridiplantae > Streptophyta > Magnoliopsida > Geraniales > Geraniaceae > Pelargonium > Pelargonium cotyledonis. Next base: position 7,493 of record JAYMTA010003298.1, on the reverse strand, counting down.
TTCTCTCACCTTTTATAGTGAGGACTCTAACCTCCCTACACTGCACATGTCCAAACTCCAAACTACTGTAAACAATTTATCATTGCCTTATCTTCAGTTCAAGCTGCCCAACTGTTGACTAGATACTCATATCCCTAATCTAATCCTTCCTAGTGTAACCACATATACTCCTAAGCATTCATATCTCCATTTCCCCCATCTTATGACTTTGTAGCCTCCTTGGAACCCAATATTTAGTATCATACAACATAGAGGTCCTATAAACTCTCATGACTCCTACACTAGTTCTTACCTTACATATGTTCATCAATGTGATTTTTGCCATCATGCAATAGTTTAAATGAGCAGCATTTACGTCTCTTCATGTTCAATCTATGCTTTAATCCTTTTATGATACATTAAAGATTGTTTGCATTTATTACTCTAGTTCTTCTTAGATGCATAGGATGCCAATTAGGATAAGGACTACGTTTCCCGGATAAAATGCATTTTAATCTTGGCAAGTTCTCTGGAAAAAGATCAAACAGCAATAGCTAGATCATAGTATTGCACTAACATTATACACAGACTTATCATAAAAACACTTGGGGACGGATCCAGAAATGTTATTCAGTTGGGGCAAAATATTTTTTAGAGCTAACAATTTGGATCATAACACGCTACACGACACGAAATAAACTTGTCTCGGTTCAAAAAAATTATTGATTGTGTCGTGTAGTTCGTCTTGAGCCCATTAAACAAGCACGCACGATTAATTAATCGTGTCACATCATGACATGACACGAATGAACCCAACACAAATCTAACACAAACTCGACAAAAATCCAACACAAATCCAACAAAAAACCAACACAAACACAAACACAACACAAATCCAACCCAAACCCAAAATTTGTTCAACCAACGCAAACCCAACATTTATCTGACACAAACTCACACAAATCCAACAAAAAACCAACACAAACACAACACAAATCCAACTCAAACCAAAAATTTGTTCAATCATCAAAAATCCAACACAAACCGTAACATTCGACTAACAAATCCAACACATTTCCAACACAAACCGAACACAAATCTAAAATTAGTTCAACCATCACAAATCTAACACAAACTTTAACATTTGACACAAATATGAAGGTATAGGGTAGTCAATAGTTAAAATGGGCAAGGGTACTTAGGTCATTTCAGCCTTTTCCGTCCACTTTTTGACAGAGGGGACAACGGAGTAAAAAAAAATACAGGGTAGCTAAAAGTTACAAAAAAAGTTCATGGTAGTCTGTTGCAAAATGTGTCAAATACAGGGGTGTTTTTGTTAATTATCCCTAAAATCTAAATTGTGACGCAAAAACTTTAAAAAGTTCATACTTTTCAGCATTGGGGTTTTAGTAAGGGTGTACATAAAAACTTTGTTCAGTCCAGGGGTTAGAAGATTAAACAAAATCAGGTTAGGGACTGAATCTATAAAAAAAATTGACAGTCCAAGGGGTGCATGAACATTTTACCCTCCAAAACAGAATCTAGACTTATATATAATAAATGTGAGAGAGAGAGAGAGAGAGAGAGAGAGAGAGAGAGAGAGAGAGAGAGAGAGTTTACCCTCCATCCAGATGTTCCTTAAATACACGGTCAAATGCACGACATAGTTCTAAAATTGTGTACAGCTTGGCCTGTACATGATTGTAAAAATATTTTTAACTTTCAACTAATAGGAACAAGATATTCACAAATATCAATCATAAATTCTGCATAGGCACCGATTATTACCCCTGAATCTACAGCAATAGGTCTGCCGATGCGGTCTAACTCAGCATTAAGTTCATCAATGTTTTTATTTATCAAAGCAATGATACTTGGTATGCGTTGCCTGATAACTTTCTCCAAATGCTGTCAACCAAACAAAAGAGGGAAAAAAGATCAAACAATTATTTTCCAAGATATAAGTTAATAAATTAATGAAAACAAGGCAATATGGAAGAAAATTACCTGAGATAATAGTTTGGCGAGATATTCTGCACCCATTTTATGTGCCAAGTGTCCATATTCTGGGCTACTTTCAAAATATTCTTGCTCCTTCCGACGAGCAGCAATCATGTCAACATTTTTATTGATATCAGCTTGAGATCGGTTAACTATTCCAACCCAAGGATGTTGTAGCCTGTATGACCTTCCTTCGAGAACCTTGAACATTTACATATAGCAAATATCATAATATATACTGTGCTCACTGCTCATCACCACATTCGAGAAAAAACAAGCATCCAGTGTACTTTCAAAATGTGAAAATTCAAAATGAAGGAGCAAAAGCAAATAACTATAATGAGATGAAAAGTTGAAGACTATGCACATAATAAAGTTAAGTAATTTGTATCATCCAACTGATTTGCTCAATGCATAAAGCTGAAGTCATACATCTAGAGCATTGGTTCCCTTGTCCATGAGATCTAGTTTTGTGAGCACCCCAAACGTTCTTTCACCTAAAAAAACAAAAGGAACATGATAAAATTCTAGCATAAAAGCATTCATATTTCAAACTAATGTATTAAAGAGGAGAAAAACCTCCAGTTTAAAACATATAAGGGAATTTTTAATACCCGAAGGATCAACTTCTCTTGCAAGTTTTATGGCATCTGAAGTAGCTATATCTTGATTAGCAGGAGAAATAGCCAATATGATGCAGCTAGGCTGTGAATTTTTTTTTTAATTAGATGAAATGACTGAGAAACTAAAAAGACAGAAAAATAATTGAATAGCATATAACCATCTAGACTCTATAACCTTATCAACATACATTTAGGCTTAAAATTGATAATATGGTAAAAGGTATACAGCCAAGCATAAAATTAAAGAGTATATGATTTTTCATGTATATGGTATGATACTATGAGTTGAATGTGCCACCACTTCCTTCAGATGTTCTACAATGGCATTGCCAGAATTTTTGGTAGCCGTGTAGCTTTAAAACTTTTGGCATCCGTGTTGATTAGAATTTGAAAGGTTTATAAAACAGGTTTTTTGAGTTTTCATTTATTGAAATAAGGTACATAATAATGTGATGTCTTAACTAAAAAGACCCAAAAGCGCGGGATTTATGGAGCTTCACTGAAGCCACTAGGCTTTTCACAAAGCTAAGCTCAAAAGTGGGGCTTCGGCCTTAAGCGCGAAGCACAGGACTTGAGGTGCGCTTTTCAAAACACTGGGTACACTGGAAATTGTTCTATCAAAGTTAATACATCTTCGGCTATTCCAAGATGATTATCAAAATGCAAAGTTCACCATCACATGAGTTATGAAAAGAGGGCTAGAATTAGATCCTGAACGGTCTTGGACTACAGTTGGTGATTGGGAAAGATAGAGTGAGAGGGCAGTGATCAGAGATAAATTTTGGAAGACCACGTTGAGCTAACGAGCCCAACATTTTAAAAAACTAACTGACCATTCTGCTGGCCTTCGAGCTTGGACAATACCAAGTGATTTGCACTCATCAATGAAGGATGAGAATTGTGTTGCTGCTGATAGAATGAAAGAGGGGCAATTTCTCTCAAATGCATAACAAACAGTGTTGAAGTCACCTCCTATTGAAACTGGAAACCAGAGATTACTTCAACCCAGAACTGAAATTCGGCTTTTGTTTCTAATGGAGCATCAACATTTACTAGCGAACTCTTGCAGTTTATAGAAGACCAGGAGCCTAGCAGACCAACAAAATTCCTCTTTATGATGGTATCAGTGTGAATAAAGTTGTTGGAGCACCAAATTGTGATCAAACCTGAAGATGATGAGAAGCAGGATGGAGTAGAAGGAGGTCAACTCAAGTTTACTCTCCTTGACAAAAAGATGAAGAATTAGTTAGAGTTGATACTTGATAGTTGATTCCAATTTCATTTACTGGATTTTTTCAATAACTACTTCCTCTGAGCATTGAGGGACAACTCCCAATATTGTAAAAATCACCCATGTGTTTTCAGCTTTAGTCCTTAGTAAAGTTGAAATGAGAGGTTCTGATTTGCCAACTAACATAGCAGTTTCTGGTTCTGAGAGGGTTGGAGAGGGGACTGAAGAAGGTAGATGATAAGCAAATGATTGGCTTGCACAGGTCTCGGTTTTTTGGGGACACATCTTCTTTTGTATTTGATGAGGGAGATAAAAAAATTGATTAAGGAACAAGGAAGTTGGAAAAATGATTTTGTGATTTGGCATGAGTTATGGCAGGGGTAGATGAGCCAGATTAAAGGTTGGAGTTTTGAGATTTAAGATACTGAAGAGAGTTTCGAGGTGAGATAAGGGACAACGAATAAAGATTTGGGATGGCAATTGGAAGGGTAGGGACTTTCATGGGAGTTGAGAGGAGTAAAGGATGGTGGTTTGAAATCTGCTGATTGGGGATGCATTAATGGTACGAGCTTCATAGAGATATGTTTTGCAAAGTTAGTCAACCCACGAAGAAAGAATGTGGGTCGATCCCTCATATTTACAAGTCAACCCGAAAGTACGATAATCCAAGATGAACTCTTATGGATCGACCTATCTTAAAAACGGGTTGACCCAGCATACTTTCAACCAGGTCAATCCCTAATAAGTTTAGGTCGACAAGTCAATATACCTTGGTTAACCCCTTAAGAAAATAAGCCAACCTATTAGGCCTATAAATTTGCTTATTGATTAAAATTTATATGTATTATACATTTAAATTCATGTCCCTTTTGGATATTTTCACATTTTATTCCTCCTTCGAAATAATTTTTTGCCGAACAATCTTGTTTTACAAAATAATTTGTAAAATACTTCTAGACATAGTAGGTTGACCAAACAAAATCTCAATTCCCTACAGATAATTTCCAACTACCTCTACTTCATTCTAGCCTCTATAGAAACTTCCTATAGACATGCCAAACAAACAATTAGTAGAAACTAAAAGGGTTAAGGGTAAGCCTATGTTAAAATGTAAGGAACTAGTGAAGAGAGTTATAATAGTACTTGGCTTAACATATGAGATAGCATTAGATAAAATAGACTGAAGGAGGAGAATATGAGTAGAAATCTTAAAAGGTTTTACTAGAGGATCCACGTAGCATATCCTAACATCACTTGGGAAATGGCTTGGTTGATTGTATTTGTTTTTCTTCAATGGTGACACATTTTGTGGGTTATGTAATAGAATTTACTTAATTGGTTTGCTTAAATGCTTTGACAAGTTACTGTACTCTCTTGTTTTAATTTAGTGTATATACCTTGTGTGAACCTGAAGAGTTAAATGATTATCCTCACCTTTTCAACAAAACTTCGAATCATGTTTTCAATATCTTCCACAATAGTGTCTGGCTGTCCCTCTGCAATATGCAATATTTTGTAATTGTATGTTAAAAATACAAAATATGATTAAAAAGAATGATTAATACTAAAGTAATGTAGAAGAAATTACCAACAGCAACCTTCGTTAATCCAGGAAGATCTATCAGGGTTAAGTTTACAACTGCAAAATAAAGATTGGCAACATAAGGTCTCACAAGTCACTGTAAGTCATTTAAATAACAATGAAGTCAACTTGAAAATGGTGAGAAATATACTGTTGTTCAATTTCTGAGTCTGAATAAGCAATCGTATGAGATCTAAGAAAGCTTTACATGTGGTTTTAAATCCCACTATTTACTACACAATTAGATAGTAGTGATTTGCTACTAATCAAATCCCATGATACATGGAAAATAAACATATTCCAACAGATATATTTCTAAAAAGGATATCTTTTTGCTACTTTGTAAGCTTTAGCTTATATTAGGAATACTAAGACTTTAGATACATGACTATATGAGTGAATTCTTTCATACAATAACTCTTCCTTTTAAAGTAGAGTAGGAGAAGAATTAATTATATTGGCTACTTTGTAAGCTTTAGCTTATATTAGGAATACTAAGACTTTATATACATGACTATATGAGTAAATTCTTTCATACAGTAACTCTTCCTTTTAAAGTAGAGTAGGAGAAGAATTAATTATACTGGCTATGAATATGGGGGTTCCCGGTTCCCCTGTGTAATTACAAGTCAGAGTACACTACCTATGACATAACCTTTATTACTAGTGAACTTGTGTCTCCCTACCCTGCATTCCAAGTTCAGTAGAGCTTTTCTTTTCATAAATGACACTCAGCCTTTTGATTTTTACATGGAGTGGGAGACCCAAAACGAAAGATTGATATCTTCAGTGAACTACCCTCATTCCTGGACAGGAGGACCTGACTCATGGATAGACTGGGTTCTGATATACAATGCATTTCTTGACCAACGAGAGTGCTTGAAATAGGCAAAGAGCTAAACAATGTGAAAAAAGTTATATAGCAATGAAAGTCTCTCTCTAGTTACCTGATTAAAATAAGTGTTCCTATTTGACCTGAAACTGAAATATTTACTTGTAAAATGAAGTCTTAAATCTACTTGCATATTATCACCAGTATTATAAAGAAGAGAAAGGTAGAAGTACTATTTTTTAGCATAAAGATATTAAAAGAAAAATATTTTACTGTTTATCCATCATAAATCTATTAGATACCATACATTTACCATGTATCTTACAGGGATAAGAATACACAAACCATTTGGAGAATATATGCTCAATTGAATTGGAACATTAGAGATTTGTTTTGTTTTCCCAGTTATACGGTCTGTTTCATCACTGATCTCCTTCCGCACAGCAGCTGCATAAGTGAAGTGGAAAATTATTGTGAAAATTCAAATATGATAAGGATCAGTGATACCATGAAATACTGGATGAAAGAAAATTAAGCATGGGCTAAAAGAATCTCCAAAACCAATTACTTCTATCCCTATTAAATCGATAACAAAACTATCCTCAAATGGTAGAAGTAGCATCAGTTTAGTGAAAAGTGATTAAATTACTTAGGCTTTACAAAACATGGGAGTTAAATCAACTTTCATTTTTAAAACAAATAAAGAGCTGAGCCAGTGACAGAGTCAATGCAATGAGTCATTTGATTCAGGTTCAGGGTCGATGTAGTACAAAATCCACAAGAATATTGAAAGAATTAAGTTTTGACATCAATACACACACACACACACAAATCTACTACCATTCTATCAAATAGCACATCATTAACCCCTATATGGATAAAAAGCAAAACCATATGATATGAAGCAAATGGAGAGTCAGTTTTTTTTTTCTTTTCTGAAATTACTTATTTGCTAATATGATCTAGATTAATTTGACCCTAGAAGTAAGCTTGGTTACCAATTAAACATCACATCCACAGCAACTGATAATAGTTTGGTGTTATGTTCAACCGTGGATAGTAAGTCCATAATAAAAGATGACATGAGAAGTCTATTAGCTTAATTAGCATAGAATGAGGAGAAGTCGTACAACAAAGCCCACGAATGCCCAAATCATATCCTCAACCCATGTTTTTGCAGTGTTTCTGGACAAAATTCACCTGAATTTCTCTCTCTCTCTCTCTCTCTCTCTCTCTCTCTCTCTC
>JAYMTA010003297.1:0-14562 GCA_036897625.1 Pelargonium cotyledonis | reverse complement strand
GCGGGCTCCATAGATGCCCAGCCCGCCTCGGCAGGCCACGACCCTTTGCGTCGCCGCCATGGTCCTCGACCGGTCTCAACCGCCGTGCTCCGCCTCTCAATTTTTTCGGCAGCCTCCGGTGTTTCTCCAGCATCAGTCCTCGAAATCTTTGGATTTTGGGGCCCTTCTATAATGTTCTTTCGGGTTCTCATTTTCTTCTTCTGCGTCGAGGCCCCTCCACGCCGTTTGCTCTACCGTCAGCCTCATCGGGGTCTCTCTCCAGCCCCAATGAAGACCTACCTTTTCGTTTTCATCAAGCTCATGATCACGAACCCCAACGAGACCTTTTTTCTCGTTTTCATCAAGCATGCTCAGAAATAACTATGGATTTTCATGTACTTTTCATTCATGTTTTTTTTTAAGAAAATTTTTGGGTGTATGTACCTCATTTCCTTCTTGAAAACTTTCATCAATACATAGTACTTTTGCTGATAAAAAAAAGAAGAAAAAAGATAGAATTTACCAATAAGTAAAACTTATGTGTGACAAATAGAAGACGAAGCAAAAGCAAAATAATCATATTTAGTTCAATTGATAAAAAATAAAATAAAAAATAAGAAGTGATATTTATTTCTTACAAATACATGTTGGGTCAAGTGGTTAAAACATTTCAAATTTCTTCTGCGCTTTCAAGCTCGAGTTTGTGGGGTGTGGTTGGGGAGTGATAAACATTGTTAATTCGAGTATAATGTCCCGTTGATATTAAAAAAACATAAATCTTTATTTCGATCTTAATTATGACTACAAATTCTAACTTAGAGCTTAGATTAGTATAGTTGACTGTTGACTAACACTAATACAGTCAACTCCCGAGTCGACTCGGTACAACTCGGGCCCCTCTGTGTCTGGCTTTGCGTGTCCCAGTGCGCGTCCGGACACGTCCACGTGTCTCTCTCTCGTGGCTCCGATTCTAAACGGAAATAATTTTTTTTTTCTTGGAAATGAAAAGAAAATGATTTGAATCCAAAAGCTCAGCTTCGTCGTCGTCGTCGTCGTGGTCTCTGCACTGTACGGTTCGCAGAATCACAGTGACAATTTTCGTTTTCAGCTTCAGCGAATCGGGAATCGAGAAACCGCTGCTCAGCATTTTGCTTCTTTGTCCGGAGATTCCTTTTTTCCCGATTGAGTGAGGCAGAGGCTCCAGTCGGACTGAGAGGTAAGGATTCAGCATTTTGCGACAATTTGTGTTTGCTTCCATAATTTTCTCGGGATTGACGACGAAATTGAAAGCAGTTGATTTGTTTGTTTTATTTATTTACTACCATTTCTTATTTAATCGTCATTTTCCCGGATTTTGTTTTCTCAGTGTACGGAAAAAAATGTGAAGTAATCATGATATTTAGAGGAATGCGGTTATTTTGTTTCATAATTATTGTAAATTCCATAATTATCGTCGTTTTTTCCCGGGTATTTGGAGCAATCATGATATGTCTGAGGAATGCGTTTTTTTAGTTATCGTCGTTTTTTTTTCTTCATGTATTTTGTTTTCTCAGTGTGCGGAAATATGAATTTGAAGCAATCATGATATTTCTGGTTTCAGAAGAACAACATGTTCTTCGTTTGCGGCTCAGATCGCAGCGTCGTTTTTGTTTGGTAGCTAAGTAGCTAACCTTCCATAACGTGGAGTGTTTGGCTGTTCGTTTTAGTGTGTATTGATTTTCTCGGGAAAGTGAGGCTGCGAGAAGACGGACGGTGCCGTTTGGTCACTAGGAAAATTGATTGATTTTCTTTTCTATTTTCCGTGGAAAATGTTTTCCTTCATTTGGAATCAAAACCTAGAGTGGGGGACCAAAACTTTCCTAAGACACACACAAACCCTAGGTTGGGGACCACTCAGAATTGGTTTTCAATATTTATGACAATTTATTTAGCTTTGATGACAGTTTGTCCTGCTATGTTCCATTACAGAAAGAAATTAATTGTATAAAGAAAATAACATTATTGTAATGATTTTAGGAGGTGGGACATAGCAGTTTTTATTTCCTGTTTTTGTAAAGATGCATTGATCAATGATTAGATTTGTATTAATGTGTTAATTTGGTGGTTGAATTTTTTTATTATATATGTTATTGATGTATGCATATTTGTTGATTAGGTGCCGAAGTGGTTGTATTGGCGTATAAATCTACCATGGCTCCTGCCAGGGAGAGTAGATTTGTGGGTTGGTTGCAGGCACTGCTGTGTGGGTTATTTCTTCTGATTAATGAAGATTTTAATGCTTGATGTTCGGTTGGTGTGAGGTGCATTTGATGACTGGGTTTTGGGTTTGCTTCGATGTTTAATGGTGTATTATTGGCAATGAAGTGAAAACACTGAATAGTTGGAGGAGGTGGAACACTTCTAATCAATATTGGTAGTACTTCTTATGAATTATTGAGAGAGAGAGAGAAACATATGGTGTGGGAGAGTTGTGATTAATTTCAAATGGGTAGATGGACAATGGTCAAAATTAAGAGGGATTTGGCTAGATTTAGAGAAGAGTGAGTGAACCACAAACTATAGTGGGAGCTTGTGGAACATTTACTATCTTATCTGGGACCAGCGGTGATTGTTTCTTTCCATGGTGGGGACTTACAAACGGTAGCAAACAAAGAACTCTGGGCATGTGACGTATAAAGCTCTGGGCAACAGAGATCTAATAGATTTAAGATATTTAACCTTTCCTACTCTTCCATGGAAGTTCTGTGGTGTTTTATTAAACCGTCTGAGCCAGAGAAACTTAGTTGGCTAATTATTTGATGATACGAGTTTGAAGGTAAGGCCTAATTTTATCTGCATGTGTGTACATATATTTCTTCACTTAATTGATTGTCTGTTGTGTTACTACTTTTTGTTTAGTACTTGTGCATGGATGATCTTTTTTCTTGTTCATTTTTGCTGTGTTTGTTGTATCACAAATTATTGTTTATACTTATACATCTTCGCTTGATTGATTGTCTGTCATATTACGACATTTTCTTCGTACTTGTGGTTGATTTTTTTTCTTGTTCACTTTTGTTGTCTTTGACTTTCATAGAAGCAAAACTGCAATTTCTCTTCGCTGTTAGGTTTGTTAATTATTTATTATCAGTAGCATTAGGTTTAAGTCAATGCTTGCCGGATCTGTTCTGCAGTTTGTGCAATCTATGGGGAAGACTGTCTGAAGTCGAGTGAATTGAAGTTCTGTTTCACTGATGGAGTGGAATGCGAAAAGCCCCTTACAGTGGGACTGGGAGAACCTTATTATGCTCAATGCAAAAGCCACTGAATATCCAAAGAAGTTGAAATCAGACTGGGTAATTGATGGCGAGGGATCCATCGATTTTGGCTCCTTCTACTCTTCTACTGGTGTTGGGTCTTGTGGTGGTTCTGGCTCTGATGCGGGACATGCTTCTTCTTCAAAGAGCTCCAAATCAGCTTCCTTCAATTCTTCATCAATTGGGGAAATGAAAACATCCAAGTTCATTCTTGAGGCTTTTCAAGACATTCCTGAAGATTTTAGCAACAAAAAAGATTACACCAGGACGCACCTGACTGCTTCTTCTCACCCATTTGAGGCTTCAATATGCTCTGGTGAGCCATTGCTTGGTTTAAAGCTTGGTAAACGGACATACTTTGAAGATGTTTGTGTGGGGAGCAATTCTAAGGCCCCTTCTTTGTCCACGATTCCCTTGTCACCTGATGCACTAAATAAGAAATCCAAGTCCAATTGTATGAGCATAAATGCCCAACGCTGCCAAGTTGAAGGCTGTAATCTGGATCTCTCAGCTTCTAAAGATTATCACCGCAAACACAGAGTTTGTGAAAATCATTCCAAGTGCCCCAGGGTCATTGTAAGTGGTCAGGAGCGTCGGTTTTGCCAGCAGTGTAGCAGGTAAACTTCCAATGACACTCTTGGTATATGCCAATCTAATTAAATCAACAAATATTTGTTTTACTACCTAATAGACTCTTGCCTGAAGATTTAGTAGATGGTGTTTCCCATTTTCGCGTCAATTGTTGGAATGAATTGAATTTTGAAGTCGTATGTAGAGATTTTAATACAAGTATCATGTTCTCCTTCATGTTGAAGGTTCCATGGTTTGTCAGAGTTTGATGAAAAGAAGCGAAGCTGCCGGAGACGTCTTTCTGACCACAATGCAAGGCGCCGCAAGCCACAGCCAGAAGCTGTTCAACTAAATCAAGCAAGGCTGTCTTCATCTTTCGATGGTTCTCATTTCTAACTTGAACCTTTTTTTCCGTTCCATTTCATAGAGTTCATAGCTTCATTAGCTTGTCATTAAGCATGCATCTAAATTTTGCTTCTGAGCTTCAATCTTGTGTCAGTTTCTTACCAACTCTGAAATGCTATCGAACCATTGTTCTCATACTCTGAATTATGAACATTTCATGCACCCAAATGCTTGATATTTGTCGTAGCTTCATTTCAAAATGTGGTAATGTCATCAAACATTGTAATTTTAATCTGTTTAAACTTATCTAGAATGCAACATACAATGTATAGAGTTTATGAAGCTGTAGTGATCTCTTGGAATTGAGAAAATTTAGGGTACATGTTTGAAATATAATGGAATGCCTATGTTGTTTTTGTGTCTGTAAATTACTTTTGCAAGTGAATCATTCTTAATTCGATAAAGCAAAAAACAAATTTTGCTAAGTTCCCATAATCACACATTTTAATGTACTTCAGTTTGTGCTTTCTGCTGGCACGGGCACGGCATTCTGGAAAATACTGAGCTCTGCCACTGGCTTTGGACCAGCATTTTAGTCTTCATTTGGCTGTCAGTTACTACTATAATTGCTGTTCTGTCAAACTATTTCATGTATATTTTCACATGCACTGAAGTAAATCTGGTCAACAAACCACACCACTGCATATAAGTAGATTTGAGATGTGAAATTATTTTTTGTGCAGATATGAGGCACCAGATGAATCTGGTCTTGAATAGGGCTCCTATGACTCATGCACGGGCAGCTGCGAATCTAGCATGGGAAAACTCATGCGGGTCCACCTTTACACTGACAAAAGGGTACCCGTTCAAGCCTACAAAGGAAGGAGTCATTGACGGACAATTGCATTTTGCCAGCAATGAGCTGCAGGTTCCAGTCAACCGAGATTTTCATGATTCCAGTAGGATCTTATCCACCAAGGCGATCACGGCTGAGGTTCTCCAAGGTTTGTTCCTCTTCCTTCCTAAGAAATTGAATCCTATGACTACCTAGATTGGTGATAGAGTTATTCCTCATAATCAGTAGCAAAATCTTAACCCCTCCTGATAACCAACTATTCTAGAAAGTTCTAGAACTTATTTTAGATTTTGGTACATTATAGTAAGTTCTCGCCTTTTGCATTACTTCTGCGTAGAAATGACATTCATTTGGTTGATTGATTGAAATTTGAATTTGAATGTAAATGGAAAGACTTGGGCTCCAAGCTATAAACTATTAGGTAGGAATTGGGTAGATGTTGCATGTAGAGCTGACAATTTGTCTTGACGTGTCGTGTTAGAGGTTAAACATGTACTATATGGGCCAACACAAACTAAATATGTTTAGTGAGTGTGTTTTGTTCGTCTTGGCTATGCCTCAAACGAGAGATGAGATGAATTGCGATTATTCATGTAAATGTGTCATGCCGAGACTTGGCAATTTGGGATACAGGCTGGGTAAAAAAACTCACGTGTTCTTATTTTGCAACTTTTTATTGTCCTCTACCCTTTTTCACTAAGTGGCAAAACACGTTAAAGTGAGTCCAGACATGCCTAAACTGTGTCGTGTTGCCACATTGTCAGCTCGAATTGTATGCATTTTGTAGAATTTAGAGTCTTTGCATATACCAAGTAACTCAAGTCTTAGCAACGTATACTTCATTGTTCTAAATGAAGGCACACCAAGTACTAATGCTCTAAATGAGTTAGTTTTGCTTGCGAAGAGCTTCTTATACTTAATTTTTGCAGGCTTTGAAGAATCGGAGATCTCTTCCAACTTGGAAGCGACACAGGATCTTCACCATGCTCTCTCTCTTCTGTCAACTAACTCATGGTCCTCGTGCGAGCCCGAAGCAACTTCACTTGATCGCCCTATATATGCAAGTCACAATGCTACAATATCTCAATCTACATCGCATGCAACAACTCGAGGCATGGAGTGCTGGCACATCGCCCAAGAGTCGAACAAATCTGAAGTACAGGCATTGACATCCCCGACAGACGGTACCAATCACTTTCAAGAGTTCCAGCTGCTCAGAGCACCTTATGACAGTGGCTTCTATGCCAATGAGTTGAATTAACTACTTGAAGATAAGGTTCACATGTTAACCATTTGTAGGGTAGGGTTGCAAATAAGACCTGCTTCTTGTAGAAGATGATAAAATATGTACGCTTTTGTGCTGTTTTGTTTCATGCTTCATTCTGATTTTCACCATCTTCGTTTTTGCAAATTTAGTAAATTAGGGTTAAAAAGTAACGTCTTTTCGGAAACTATGTTCAAAGATTTTCGCTGGAAAGGAGATTTTATGTTGAAGGGGTTTGATTAGTATAAGAAACTCAAAAGTTTAAAGCTACTCCTCAGTGATTAAACATATGTAAGATCCTTAATGAGATTTTATGTTATAGTTATGGTGGAGTCGTAGTATGAGATAAGTTTCTATAATTATTATTTCTAGTAAAAAACGAGACTTCTGTAGTTTCATTATGGTAATAACTAATAATTATTGAAAGTATAAACATTAAATTAATAGACTTAATGGACACCAACTTATCAGAACTTTCAGCTCCTTATGGTTTTAATCACTTACTTACTGATTTAGACTTAATAAACAAGCTCTTAGTTGAATTGATTTGAGCATGAGTGTTTGGCTCACGTGAGAAACTAGGAGGCTTAGGTCTTGTTTGGTAACTCTACTTGAGGTCTATTTGTATTGTCTAGACATTTTTTCGGTAAAATTATATTTGGCAAATCAACTTCTCCATGAATAGTCTACTTCTCACGGGAGGTTGGGAGCTTCTGTGAGATACTGTTCAACCTCTACTTCACTTTCCATACCAATATTGTCCCTGAAAATGTGATGTAATATTACTTATCTATCATTCCCTCTCAACTCTCTCTCTTTCTAAACCATCTCTTTGTGTTAATTGTCAACCACTATCCAAGGTACTTGTTTCTTTTTTGCTTAGTTTTTTAAAGAATAACTCTGCATGGTATACCTTAAACATGTCTGGGTAAGCCTACCATTTAATTTATGGTGGACCTTTTAAAATGTGAGTTATACCGATCAAACGATAAGGCCGCATATACGTGTGGATTTACCTCTAAATTTGTTACCTATATTTGAGCGGTAGATCCTTTAAAATGTGTGGTACACCGGTCAGAAAGTAAATTCACATATATATGTGAGTTTACCTCCAAGTTTCTTACCCAACGGTGAACCCTTTTATTATATTTTTTTACATTAAGGACGATGCAGTCATTTCATAATAATACCGCTCCTTTTAGACAATTTTACCAAACAATAATTTTTTTCTCAAACTTCTTCCAGATATTTTTTTACAAAACAAACCTCATATTCTCTATAGACAATGTAAACTCCTTCTAACTACCTCTATAGACATTTTCCCTCTATAAACAATAAGTAAACTTACCAAACAAGGCCTACCTTATATGTATTATTTCCTTATTATAACAGAAAATAACAGATATAAATAAATACTACTAAACATAACAAGGTTCTTTTTCGTACAATGCAAATACTAGTAAAACTTTCTCTCATCTAAATACATAACCATACACTCACTTTGCTCACCCACAATGACGAATACACATCATTTTACTTGAAATTTACCTAACGAAGTTGTGATGGTACATTTATAGTATTTGATTGTTGTGGGTGAAAATTTTAAAGTCGACGACTCAAATGAAAATTAATAAAGATTGTATATGCTGACGGACAATACAACCGAAATAATAATGACAATAAGATGGAGGCATCTGCACCCTCCAATAAGTAGTAGGTCTGTCTATGACTTCAAGACTATTTTGTTGACTCAAAACATGTGATCTCAAGGTCAAATAACAGCAACAACCTTACCGTTGCACGAAAACTCAACCCTCTAGAGTTCGTGCTGTATATATGACGGGTAAAAAGATACAGCCTGCAATATACTCTCCAGCTACTGAAAACAATAATCTAAAATGCACCGTAACATAGTGCTAATTCAATGAGGTGATTTCAGAGCTTACAAAACCCTAACTCATTAAAACCGAAACCAACAAGTAGAATCTTTGCCAGACCAAAGCTGGCTTGAGACATGACATAAATGTGAGACCATAAATACCATAGCAGTTAATACAACTAACATGAATAATGAGAAGACGACGACGACAACCGCTGCAACATGAGGGACCCGACAAGACTGACTTTCAACGCTGGACGACGACAACTCTGGATAACTCCTAGTACTCACTGGAACAGTAGACAATTGCAAATTAAACAATGCCAATGGACAGAAGAATATAAAAAAGACGACAACATCTAGCTAATGCAGACTTTAACGGGAAAGAGAGAACGAACCCTTTGAAACAGATCTTTATGCGTATAAGTTTGTGAATTTGAATAATGATTGGGTATGTAGTGTTTACAAAGACGATCAGCCGAAACAAGAATTTTCGACAAGTGAATAGGCATCATACAATGAAAGTACATTACACGACAAACCTGATCATTCTCGTCGGCCGTTGGTGAAGGGGACTTTGTTGACTCGGCCGGCTTGTCAGCTCCACAATTCTGCCTATTGCACTGCGTCCTGAAGGGATAATTTATGTTGTTGCATTTATCACACTTCCAGCTCCCCTCTGGCATCTTTTGCTCTGAAAGACGTGAAACAAAGTTTAATACTAATTACTTAAACAGTGAATTGATCCAACGGTTCAATATAAAAGAGGATGACTTACTGGAATTCTTATCGGGTTTTGGAGGCTGCACATTCAAGAGAGCACCATAATAGATTAGATCATAATACGAAATTGAGAATGTCGACGTTCAAAACAGTAAATATATTCAGCATCTCAATCAGTAAAATACTGGAGGCAAAGAGTAAGAACCTAGGTAAATAAGGTACTGGTTCGTCAAATACGTATAGTTACTTGGCTAATGAACTACGAGTCTAGGACCCGATTCCTGCCTTCGCTAAGGAAGTGCTTACCATGGCACAGAATGGCCTACAATGCTAAGTTCGGGTTCTAGTAGATAACCAAAGGGGAGCTGTAAGGGGCCGTTCATTGAAATATTAAAAAGAATGAATATTTAAGGTACTGTTCCCCAGAACTATATAAATGACCCCTCACTAATTCATGCAGTAATGATACCAAGAAAGCAGTACAAACCTGAGAACCAGGCTTCGGTGTGTTGCACTTTCTCATGTTACAAACAGTTCTGAAAGAGAAGTTCATATTTCCACATTTAGGGCACGTCCAGTCATTGTCGCGGGTTCCATCTGCAGTCAGGAGGAGAGAAGCTTTGAAATTGGTGAATTAACAAGTCATTACATTATGTTTCAGAAGGAGGAAAGAGCAATAATGCGACAAACCTGCACCTTTCTTTTGTGATTTATCATCTGGAAAAAATCCTGGCCTTGGCCCCTGTATAGATAATCCCTCATAAATAACACACATTTTAAACACAAGAACTCTATTACAAGTTTATAAAATTAAGTACACATGTATGTCAAAACCTTTCAATAGAGGGATATTGTACAATGGCATTGGTATCCCATATGTTATTATAACTTAATTTGTATGAAATGTATTTGCACTTCCTTGCATGCATATTTCAGGAAAGAAAGAAAAAAGGTGATATAAACAGAAATGAGGCACACATGCAATATCGGAAAATTAGAAGGAAAAAAGTAATTAAATATGCGAAAGGACTTCCTCATAACATCCGGGCACCAATTTAAAATAAACTAACATGCACTTACCATTGCGGCAGCGCCCATGGGTAAACCCAAGCCACTGTACCGGTCCATGAGAGCGGGCATGCCATACATTCCACCTGGAAAAGAACAAACATGATAATTAGGTCATCAACAAATCACCGCAAGGATGAAACAAGAGACACATGCAAATGTGATAGTACAAGATGCAACAGAAAACTTTTGCAAGTCATTAGCAGGAAGTATTCCAGAAAGTTAAAAACAAACAAATACATAAAACCAAGTACATTTTGTAGATAAAACGAAAAGAAACAGAACGTACCATTGCCCATCATGGATCCACCAGAATAAGGTGCTGGTGCTTGTATATGCAGAGGCCGATAGGGGCTTCCAGCAGAAAGACGGCCACCATAGTTGTAGGGATAAGCTGAGCCCCCCGAAAACGGAACATCATAAGGAGGAATAGATGATCCATTAAATATAGAGGATCCATAAGGTGGTACACCCACACCCAGATACATGGAAGAGGGTGCAGCGGAACCTACATAAGGAGCTGAGTAATTCTGTGGGGGTTGTTGCTCCGGCTTCGCAGCAGATTTCTGATAAAGTTAAGTGGCTTAAGTTATTGCAATACCTATGTGGATATATTGTTCACTAATCTATTTGCAACAATTAGAGTCAGAGAAATTGCTATAATAAATTTATTTAGACAAGTTCAACAAAAAAAGTGTTCAAATAAAACTATGAGCATTTCTCAAAATATACTGATGGGGACTATGGATGTGCAAGAAAATTTCAATTTCAAAATCTGGCTCTCATTCGTCAGAGATAAATAGAACACTATCTTACCGAAATATGATCAGCTGGCCTTGGTTGAGTGCAGTTACGCATATTGCAAGTTGTCCTGAAAGAAAAATTGACGTTGCCACAGCTCGGGCAGGTCCAGTCATCTTCCCTACGACTACCTAAAAAAACAACAATATCAGACACATAAATGTAGCTGCATACACATTTATTCATTGGCACATCCTATGGAGCAAGCTTGGCATTTACATAATGCAAACACAAATCCCCGATGATGTCAAAGTTCAATTCAGAATATAGTTTTTGGATCTACCAAAACAGGAGATGGACTAACATTATTAACTTATTGTTGCCATCATCAAATATACTATAAATGCAAACAATGGGCAGATGGAAAATCCTCTCCTATACAACTAAGATATTAGACCCCTCATTTAAAAAAAAAAAAAAGTACATGGATCAAGTAAAACAGCTACATACTTCAAAATCTAACAAGTTGTTTCCTTAAAAATGATATTGAGATGTTTTGTGATTATTGAATAAGCATATCAATGAGTAACAAGAAGCAATGTGGAAGCAAATAGGCAAGTACATTTTAGCGAATTCAACTGCTTGAACTAAATAAAACATCAGAACAGTTCCACATCCCACAGCTCACAAGTTTACCAATGAGCTAACTAAAACCCTCTAATGCTCTCACGAAATTATACTCTATAAATCTAACAAGACACAAACAGAGCCCGTGTAAAGATAGCATACCATCTGTTCTAGCACGCTTGGCTGCTGACGAGTTTCTGTTATCCACCTAAACACAAAACGTACGAGCTCATCCATCAGCCACAAAAATTAACATTCAATATGTTTGACAATCATTAAAACTACAACTCAACAAAAAAAAATCACTGAAACCCTAATCCTAATAAGGAATCAAATTGAAGCTTCAAAAGCCAAAACACCCGTAAATTAATATAACACATTGTAAATTCTTCAAACCCCATTATCACATTTATAAGCCCAATTTTGCAATCAACCAAACACTAAGCCCCATAATTAATAATTACAAAAATATAACAATTACATCAGTGACTACAAATTAAAACCCTAAACAAGGATCAAATTGGGGATTCCAAAGCCAAAAATCACAGAATTACGCCCATTTAGCTAATGCACCATAAATTAACACATACCAATATAAACTCTTCAGATCTCCAAATTCCATAATCACAGTTAGATACCTAATTTCGCAATCAACCAAAAACTAAGCCCCATTACTTAATAAATCACATAAAAATATAACAACTGCATCAGTGATTAGTGATTACAAGTTGAAACCCAAATTGGGAATCAAATCCGGGCTTCCAAAACCAAAAACCCCAGAATTACAATCCTATCAGCTAATGCACCGTAGATTACGTAAACAAATATCAATGTAAAATCTTCAAATTTTACAATGACAATTATAAACCTAATTTCTCAATCAGCCAAACACGAAACACCGCTCAACCACCATACTTCAAAAAAAATACAGAAAAATACAATAATATATCAAATAATTTAATTTATTTAATAAAAACCTAATCTCAAGCTCCTTCCTCGTCCTTAAGATTGAAATCTCAATTCGACAATTCGATAATAAAATCACGAAGAACGAACAATATTGCGAGATCTAATATCAATGAAATTGAAATCAGCGAAATTTACGGAGTAGATCGGTAACCTGAGACATGGCGGCGGCGACGAAGACGACGGCGAGAGGAGAGGGAAAGGAGCGACCGTCTATTCGAGAGAGAGTTCAGTGTTTTTGGCCTTTGGCTTTTGAGCTAAAAAGAGAAGAAGAGGCTCTTGATAAAACACGATTGTGGGATTTTATACGGTACGGTTATATTAGTGTGAGTTCGTACACTACCGCGCTTTTGAACCGCTTATTATTCTTTTCTTGGACGATCGACGGTTGAGATGGACGATCGACGCTTTTAAAATGAATTGGATAGTCAGAAAAAATAAAATAGAAAATTTGAAACAACAACTGTTGAACTTAAATTATTTGTTACAAATTATTTTAAACAAATATTATAAGAATAATGATTTCTTATAAAAATTAATTAAATTATATTTGTTTAGGTTCGGTTGTGAACGAACTATAATAAAACTTGGTGGTAACTTTTTTAAACGTGCACATAATAAAATATAATAGGTTTAAAATCTAGTTAGACTGTGAAATTGAAACAAACATTTCAATCTTAACTCAAACAATGAACGATCGCATTTAATAATTTTTTTTAATCAATTTCTCAAGTAAAACAATGGATCGTGCCATGTGTTACAGAGAAAATGTACAAATTGAAAAATTGCTCTAACTATTGCATCAAAGTAAATTATTTTTAAACTAGTTAATAATTATCACATTAATTTGATTATTTGTTTATGTGTGGAAGACCTCACCTCAAAGAAATCCCGAACGTCTTCCCGAACAACTCCTAAGGAAACTTCAAACGTGTAAAGTTCAACGACACGTTATGGACCGCTCGTGCATCTAGAAAACGAGCACACATATGGTACTCAAACGCCATACAAGACCCATATATGGTACTCCAACGCCATACAAGACCCATATATGCATTTGTCACGAACGCTCGTCCCACGTCATTTGGCCAATCACTTCACGTGACATACTCCAGTATCTTGAAGGCACCAAGCACGTCATGGCCACTTGAATCCCCAAGGACTTTGGGTATCTCGGAACCTGATCATATAGTTAGTCTCTAAAAAGAACTAAAGAAGCTACCAAAGTCTAGTGTTTGAAGTGTCTTGAAAATACCTAGTAAGAATTGTGTCCACAATACTTGGTCAAGTAAAGGAGAACCCGACATATTTAAGCATTTAACATCATACTTAGCTTCAAAAGGGAGCCTCTAAACTTCAAGCTTCCTAAGGATCTCATAGTCACCAAGACTCGTAAGGTCCTCTTATTGTTTGATAGTTTCACGCCTCACTAGGGCACCATAAGAGTACCCTACCTCATCGGGATACTAGGTCCACCCAAAAAGGTAAGTTATAGTGAGAATTCTCATACATCGCACGATGGTTGAAAGACACAAAAGTTCTAAAAAAAAAAGAAACACTCACATGCTACTCAAAGATATATGTGCTTCTAGGAGTTGCACTTTATCCTACAATGCTTGAATGATACATATATGAGCGTGTAGAAACTTACCTAGCACCCATGAATAGTAAAATAGGAAACAAGCTCATAGTGAGCCTGATACATACCGCATTTTCTTACCGTTCAATCACGCAATGTTACACCACTAACTTGATTTGTAAGTATATATATATATATAAAAAAGAAGGGATCTCAAATCTCATATTTTAAGTTTTTCTCTCTAATATCTCTTTGTATAACTCTATCCAGAATCTTTCCAACGAAAGAAGCTGTTTGAATCCTCCATATTAGATTATCACTTTTGCACTCAATCAAGACAATTTCACATCAATACAATAGTATATCCTGCTAACAATATGTCACTTTTATCCAAATTTAAAAAATGCGAGACAAACAACCTTAACTCTTTTCCTCAATACCAAAATATCTTACAAAAGTACAAGTAAATAAAACTTAGCACCTAGACAAAAAGATAGATAATGTCTTAATTTGACTCTAATAAAAAAAAAGGCAATAATGATATACGCACAAGAGTTTCAAAATTTTTTTAAAAAAAAACTTAAATAATCTAATCTAATATATATAATAGGAAAGACATGCTCTTTTTGAGCGAGACGTAATATATTCTCCAATTCACATGTGTTAAAA
>JAYMTA010003296.1:0-14562 GCA_036897625.1 Pelargonium cotyledonis | reverse complement strand
AAGGTATCATCACATTATTAGTTTAACTGATGTAACTTTATATCAGTCAACTGATATACATTATACCTTATTATTATTGTTATTATTATTTTTTTGATACAAAAAAGTGCCGAAATCCTTTCTTGTAACAGCCTAAATGCGTATATATACAAGAAATCAATAGTGTTCGGGAAAAAACCATGTCTCTTAACCATAGCCTAAGGCTTTTGGCAACTTACTGCACCAAAATGGTCTCTTACACCACCACCACCACCAAAAATGCGTTAGTGTGGATTGATCCTGAGACCTCTTCACACTCACACAACTAGATTAACTAACTGCACAACCCTTAGTGGATTTATTATTATTTTTAGATATTATTTTTCATTTATTATTATTTATGAACAAAATGATAAAAAATTATTAGCAATTTGTATTACTCCCTCCGTCTCAAAATGAGTGTCTTGTTTGTGTAAATTTTTTGTCCCAAAATAAGTGTCATGTTTCTATTTTTATGTTATTATATTACTGTTCTTCCCATATTACCTTTATCACTTATTCACATAGACAAATCTGCATATGGGTTGCACATGAGATGTAGGTGGAGAAAGTAAGAGTTATATTGGAAACACACTAAATTATCTTGTAATTCTTAATTTTTACAAAAAATGGAAACAAGACACTCATTTTGGGACGGGGAGAGTAAATGTTAATTTTGAATTTTTTCCATAAAAATATATGTTTTTGAACATTTGTTATTATTACAATTATTGTTTTAATTTTTTGTGTATAATTGAGTTTGAAGTATTATTAAATGCTGAAATCAATTATTAATATAGGTAATAATTTTATTTGTAGTTATATTTTTATCTATTAATTAATTTAAACATGTACAGACAAAAAATAATTTATTTTCTCAATTTCCATATGGGAATGAAATTGCCTCTTAACTTTTCCATGATGAGCAAATTGAAAATTTAAGAGTACTTTTCATTTTTCTTTGATTTGAAGATAGCACACAATTCAACAAGAAATAGATTATTTGAAACAATATGTACTTAATTAAAAATACATAATTGTAAGAAAATAAAACCATCAAATATCAACTATTTAAAAATACTCTTTATTTAAAACAGTAAATATTAACTTCTCGATAAAAAAAAACAGTGAATATTAACTAATTCGTGATAATATATTGTAAGAAATATTAAAAAAAACTTTTTTGAAAAAATGTAATGACAATTCAATTGATTGCTAAATAAAATTACAAATACTAATGAAAATGATTTGTATTTAATATCTTTTGTATAACATCTTGTTACATATAATTATCAAATGATGCTTTAAATAAAGTTTTATCTACTATTGAATTATCTTCTACA
The DNA here is from genome assembly GCA_036897625.1 of Pelargonium cotyledonis. Classification (NCBI taxonomy): domain Eukaryota; kingdom Viridiplantae; phylum Streptophyta; class Magnoliopsida; order Geraniales; family Geraniaceae; genus Pelargonium; species Pelargonium cotyledonis. The sequence continues at coordinate 13,201 of JAYMTA010003296.1, read as the reverse complement.
TTTATGAATATATTGAATTACAAATACTAATGAAAATGATTTGTATTTAATATCTTTTTTATAACATCTTGTTACATATAATTGTCAAATGATGCTTTAAATAAAGTTTTATCTACTATTGAATTATCTTCTACATTTATGAATATATTGAATTTCTTTTTCTATCTCAAAATAATATTAAATTACTATAAAATTTTAAATTGTACAAGAGACAAAAATCAAGTTCCAAAAAGATGACAGGTTTTGAAAAATGTCATGATGTATCTTTGAGTTAATTATTTTTTTTTATACAAAAATGGAATACATCTAAAATGACAAATGAAAACAAAATTGTTTCTTAGGGGATGATGCAATGGTCTCTCTATGTGAGAGGTCGTAGGTTCAAATTCTATTGCGTGGGGTGAGGAGGGGTGGGGTGGGGTGGGTTTTAAAGGGGAGAGATACCCCTTATTGTGTAGCTCAACAAGTTAGTTTTTTTTTTAAAAAAAATGAAAACAAAATTTATATTTTCCTCTAGAAATTTCAATTTGAACTTATTATTATATTTTATAAGTTGACCATATTAAAACATACAAAGCAAATAGCATCTTAATGATTAGTAACTTAAATAAAATTGTAATAAATGATATATTCTTTAAATAGGTATCTCTTGTGGGTAATTTAATACCTATTTAATATTAATTATTTACAATTAAAACTCTCATAAATGTCTATTTTATTATATCTTGATGATTCGAGACTTGAGTTACAAGTTATTAAATTTTAAAATATAGAAGAGCTTATTTTTTTTTCATTATTATTATTTTTATTATTTTTTGGAAGAGCTTATTAGAAACTCGAAAAATATCACTTGTTGTAAAACTATTTTATATAAATACAAAACTTAATATGAAAAGCAAAAATATTGTGTGATGTCTAACTTTCAAATCCTAATTTTGTACTCACAAATATAAAAAAATTAAGAATCTTACCCACCTAATAAAATATTTATGCTTTTCATAGGTGGAGATAGTCTAGTAAGAACTACACTAATTTGTCCAAATCATTAAAACATCCCAAAAACTTCTAGTAATTTCCATTAAAAAATTATGTATATAAAAAAACTATCAATACAATTTGAATTCATAAACACGGACATCAAAATCTCGACACGATTTCTTTTTAAAATTTTGTATTGCACATCATGTGCCTGCTAATTTTATTTAGTCAAGCTCGGGTTTGACAAAAATAAAGGTCGAATCGAGCAATCTAACTCCTATTGTAGGTAAATATTGACTAGATTCATGACCCAGAACCCGCAACCACAAGCGAATCCAAAAAGTTTAACCGGAAATTAAAATTGTCACCTCTGCGGTAGACCAAAATTGAATAAAAACTCAATTAAAAATGCAATTAACAAAATAAAAGAATTTCAATAAAATAAAATAAGTACTCCGTACATGATTAGATTTAGACCCGCTGAATATAAAGTGTTTGGATCTAAATCAAGCACCGTAGTACACACGTTCAGGACTACCCCGACTTGTGCACAAAATCACGTAAATACACCAAAACAAATCTGAATATTTTGATTGAATTTCCCAAACTGCCCAAACTTTCGTACGTAATTACGTAAACACCCATATTATATCATACAATCATCAAATCAGTACATGAATATAAAGATCCACACAGCCACAGCTCTCTCTATTTTCTGAATCCATTTTGTTTTCACAAAACACTTTTGTTTCTGGTTCCGAAGAGCATGCTGTGAGTGTTTTCCGGAAGCTTCTTCTTCTTCTTGCTTGTTCGTTGATGGTCATCTAAGCTTCTGCTGCTCTCTGTATCGCTCCCCGGTTTGTGGAATTGTTGCTGAAGTGTTGAATTTCGCTTCAGGTAATGCGTTGTTTCAATTTGATGTAGTGTTAGTGTTTTCGTTTTTCTGTTTGGTATCTCGGAAAGTGGAGTAAAGGTGAGAGAATGATTTGGATTCGGAACTGAATCCACTCGGTTGTGTCTTCTCTTCTGCTATGTTTTGTTGTTCTTATATACACGTGCTGCTGTCTGTATCTCTCTCCCACTCTCTGGTTTGTAGAGTTGGAGGTGTTGAATTTTGCTTCAGGTAATGCGTTGTTTCAATTTTATGTAGTTTCAGTGTTTTTTAGTTACTCGGAAAGTGGAGGAAAAGAAAGGAAAATTATTTGGTTTCGGAATTGAATCCACTCGGTTGAGTGAATTGAGTTTTCTGCTACGCTATGTTGCTCTGCTTTCAGTGTGTTGTGTTGTGTTGTGTTGTGTTATCATTATTTTTTTTTTCCGATTATGTCCCTACATCTCTCTCCGGTTTGTATAATTGGAGCTGAGGTGTCAATTTTGCTTCGGTAATGTGTTGTTTCAATTTGATGTAGTTTTAGTGTTTCTGTTTTTCTGTTTGGTTCCTTGGAAAGTAGATGAGAAAATCGAGAAAATAATTTGGATTCGGAATTGAATCCACTCGGTTGAGGTTACTCTTCTGCTATGTTGCTTTGCTTTCAGTGTGTTGTGTTGTAATTATTATAATTTTTGTTGTTGATCTTTTCTGGAGATTTCCTAGAAACCAAACAGAAGAGGATTGTTGTTAGTGTTGAGGATTGGCCTGGTAGTGGAGTGATTTGATCTGAATGGAGCTCATTGCTATTGTAATTTTGGTGTTTTAGCTTGAAGAGCATATTGTAATTTGTGAATTTATTTTCTTTTCTCTTAAACAGAAGATAATTGTTAGTGCCGTGAATTGGTGTGCTAGTGGAGTGATTTGATCTGAATTGAACTCATTGCTACTGTAATTTTGGTGTTTTAGCTTGCAGAGCACATTTTGATTTTATGAATTGTGCCTTATTGCTTGTCGTGAGAGTTTTATCCAATGAATTCACATTTAGGTGTTAGAATTTGATTGTTTTTGGTGCTTCTGAATGACAAGAATTGGTGGATGTCATGTGACAGGTATGGAAAATTTACGAGTGTTGACTTGGTCAATTTGGGTGGTCTAGAGAACTGCCATGGAATAGACTAGTATGAGAAAGATGCATGTATAATAAGAAAAAGCATTTGAATAGTTTGATATTCTGGAAGTTAATAGCAGCTGATAGTTATCATAACTGTGCCCTTTGGTTTGATACCTGACTTCAGTCCAACTAACTTTTTTCTTTTTGTTTGCTTCTTTTCTGAAATTTTGCATTTGATTGAATAAGTTACAAAGTAGTGCTTCTCATGTTTTCTCTTTCTACTTGTTACCGATCAAAAGAACTATATTCATCTCATACTCTTTCTCATGAGTATAGGGTGTTTGGTTTCTTCTCAAAGAACTTAGACATCAGTCTTAAAAAATGTGTGTAATGTTTTCCTATGTGGAATGAATAGGCTGCAAGGGGTAAATTTACTTATCTGGTCCAAATATCATGTTGTTAGTTTTTTTTTTTTTTGGTCTTTGCTGTCTTTTTTCTCATGTTTTTTCTTTTAATTTTTTGCAGTGAAAGATGGTTGCCTTTGGTAAGAAGTTGAAGGAAAGGCAACTTCTAGAATGGCAAGGGTAAGTGACTTATATAGGATGCTTTAAATTGAACTAGATGCACTCTATGAGCCTTCATGCAATTAATGTTTCTCTTCAGAAATGAGGTTAGAAGACAAAATGTTTGTTTTTCTGAGAATTTTATGGTTCAATGATATAGGTTTTGTTAGTCTATCCTCGTCTAGTGAATTCTATGTTGGATATATTTGAACCATCATATTCTTGAATTAACTAATTTGCTGCTACGAGTTTTAAAATTTTGTAGCTTCAGTATGATTTGTGTTCAATTATAGTTAAATTTAATCATCGAATTCAATGTGGAACCAAATGACAGATTTGTGCTGTCACCAGTCACTGCACATCTCCAAACTATCACACAGATCTTACTCTCTAGTTTTCTTTCTCAATCCTAATTCACAAAATAGTTTTTAATAAATTCATGTAGCAATTTTCTTCAGTTTGGTGCATCAGTTAGGCACGTTGTTAGTATTTAATATCTTATAGGGTTTTCAAGTCTTCAGGGTCTTCACACATAACAAATGTACTTGTGGGTTTATATTTTTATCTCTTATTCAAAGTGGAATGTGGATTATCAAATGTCACTATTGATTATATCTAGTGCAACATATTCTTTGTATACTGTTCAGGTTGCTATGCATCTCTTAATGTGCCTCTTATTTGATTACTTGCAGTTTTTACATAAACTATAAATTAATGAAGAAAAAGGTAAAACAATATGCTCAACAAATTGAAGTTGGAGCACTAGAACGCCGACATGTTCTCAAGGACTTCTCAAGAATGCTGGATGTTGAGGTATGTTATAATTTGTAAATTAAACTACACACCTCTTTATGAAAAAAAAATGTATTTTTGTATATTTCCTGCTTATTATATCCATTATTCACCATCAAACTTGTTGTGTAGCCACACATGAATTAAAGTTCTTTGCAGAACCACATTACCTTATGATCCCATTTTGTAATCCTTGGCTCCTTGGTGGTTTCTGAGGGCACTAGTTGGTTCAACTAGTAGAGCCTTTGTTAGGGTAGGTATTGGATCCTGCCTATTTCAGGCTTTGGAGGTTTAGGGAAGGGTTCTGTCTTATCCCATCTTGTAGCCCACTTCATATTATGAAGATGTGTGTGTTTGTCTATGTATGTGCACGTCTGTCCATTCTTCCTCATCAACAATCTTGTCTTGTGTATTTAGACGAGGCTGTTTGATCATGGAGATCATAAATTACTCTGTTATTTATTTTTCCTTGTTATTCAATTTCAGATTGAGAAGATTGTTCTGTTTCTATTGGAACAACAAGGGATACTTGCAACCAGGATATCCAGTCTTAATGAACAACATGAGGCTCTTCAGCAAGAGCCTGACATAGCCCAAATATCTGAGTTACGAGAAGCTTATAGAGCTGTGGGACAAGATCTTTTGAAGCTTCTCTTTTTTGTTGAAGTAAATGCTATCGGTCTGCGTAAGATACTGAAGAAGTTTGATAAACGCTTTGGCTATAGATTCACTGATTACTATGTCAAAACTCGTGCCAATCATCCTTACTCTCAACTGCAGCAAGTGTGCAAGCATGTGGTAATATGTCGAAGGCAAAATGATTGTATTCCTTTTACACATATGCATGCTTGGATGGACAATTAGATGATTTTTTAATAATTATATTCTTATGTGTCACATGGCGGATGATGCTTCACTAATTCACAGTTAAATTTTCAGGGTATAGGGGCTGTTGCCGGAGCCATATCTCGCAATCTTGGGGATCTTCAGGACCGCCAAGGAAGCTACTTATCCATTTACGATGAACCAGCTCTTCCTCTTCAGGTTATATCTTACTTCATCTTATTGATTCACTGTTCTCTTACAACCATTTTATTTTTTGTTGGTCTGAAGATATTTTATTTGATATTAACCATGGTTTTTATTTCGATCTCTCTGCAGGAGCCTGTCATTGATGCTATAAAAGCAGCTGTAGACAGGTTAAGTCACTCAACGAACTTCCTCAACTTTTTGGCACAACATGCGCTCATCATGCAAGAGGAGTTGCCAACTCCTTCTGAAGACCATGTTACTGATCAAAGATACAGTTTCGCGTCACTTCTCTTGAACTTAGCAAACACATTTCTTTATATGGTCAATACATATATTATAGTGCCAACAGCAGATAACTACTCTATGAGCCTTGGAGCAGCTGCTACAGTTTGTGGTGTAGTTATTGGAGCTATGGCAGTTGCTCAGGTGTTTTCTTCAGTATATTTTAGTGCCTGGTCTAATAAATCATACTACAAACCTCTCGTGTTTAGCAGCATTGTTCTTTTTGTGGGAAACCTTATGTACGCTATGGCCTATGATTGTGAATCAATAACGATTCTTCTACTCGGCCGTCTTTTGTGTGGGTAAGTTGTATCCTCTTACCTTTTTGTTATTACTCTGTTATCACGGTTTTTGGTATCTGATGTCTACATAGCCCACAGAACAGCTTAGAAATAAGCATAACATGTCCATACATATATCTTAGGTTAGCTTTTTATGGAATAAGCTTCATTTTCTTGTTCTCTGCAATATGCTATTTTTCATAAATTTCCCACTTACAAATGCTTCAATCTTTAAGGGAATGCCACCACGGAAATTTGACTTATCAAGTGTTATATATATTGCACTGAGAATTGCATAAACTGTTGAGATGGGTGTTAAATCTGCTTTTAACCAAAACTTTGTTGTTAGGTTCATATATTATATTATTGGGGTGTAAGAAGATTGGTAGCGTATTCCTTGCATTATTATAGAATATAGAGTTCAGTCACCATTTGATCTCTCTGAATTCAAGCTGTAAAGCCATGTTATTTTCTGATTGTATTTTAATACATAACAAACCTATACTTCTGAATTGCAGATTTGGTTCTGCTAGAGCTGTTAACCGGCGGTATATAAGTGATTGCGTGCCGCTAAAAATCCGCATGCAGGCATCAGCTGGCTTTGTCAGTGCTAGTGCTTTAGGAATGGCTTGTGGTCCTGCTCTTGCTGGTTTGCTTCAAACAAATTTTAAGATTTACAAGTTAACATTCAACGAAGACACTTTGCCGGGTTGGGTTATGGCTGTGGCATGGCTATTTTATTTGGTATGGTTGTGCATTTCATTTAAAGAACCTGATCGTGATATTGAAGAGACTCAAGCGCCGGTGAATTCTACTTCCGGTATGTTGATTTCTATCCCAAACATCTCTTTGTTGGTATTTTGTGCCCAAACCATTGTTATTGTACACCTTCCCGTGATGAGCCTCGCGCACTGTTTTTCACGCTCGAAAGTGAAATTGTTCTTATTTCGGTTGTTGATAGAGGTTGGATTTGTCCTTAAAAATTGTTTTATCATCCCTTGTTTTTCATGCTCACCTTTATTATAATATTGAAATGCTCAGAAAAAATATGTTGAAACTGTTTAATTTGGGATGTTGAATGTTCTCAGGGACAGCACCAGCAGAAAATGACGCACTTGAGAAGGGACTTAACCAACCATTGCTCATAACTGCGGAAGTAAAAGAAGATGATGACGAAGATGGTGAGGAAAACGGTGCAAGTGAGGAAGCTCCTGATGAATCTCGCAGAGCCGTTGCGTCAATTGGATCAGCGTATAGACTACTCACACCTTCTGTAAAGGTATCGAAATGTCAAGACTTCAATTTCCGTACCTTGAGAGTGTGGTTATCATTAACATTTTAGGAATTCAGTTATAGAAAAGACACAGGTTGGTGCCTGATAAAAAATACAAAATTGGGGTTCGAGGGTAGTAGTAGAGCTGGCATTCCAGGTTGGAAAGGCCTATCCCGACCTAACCCGCAAGAAGTGCTGGATTTTGGGTCATTGGTTTACCGTTCACATATTAAATGTGTGGATTGCCGAGTCCGGTTCGAAAATTAACCGAGTAAATTTGCAAAAAAAAAAAAAAAGGGTTAGATTTCAGATGTAAATTGCTAGTGTAGAAGGAAAGATAAATTATGGCATTTTGATTTTTTGCTTCATCTATTACTTTTTATTCCTTGGTCCAAATAGCTAGCCAAACGTTTTCATGCGAATCATGCCTACAGAATTAAAAGCTTGCAAATCATATTTTGATGATAAAGCTTGACAATTGGGGTTTCAGTTGAAAAGAGACCTATCCCGAACCCGATCCACTAGAGGTGCAGCTTTTACATAGAAAATGTATGGGTTGCCCAACCTGATATGCACTTTTTCATCTTAATTAAACCCGACCCAAAAATTAATCGAGTGTATTTTTATGTGACCTGGACCCAATTTCATCTATTTCTACAAATCAAAATAATATCGAGATATCATTGAATTTTTCAGGTTCAATTGCTGATATATTTTATGCTCAAATACGCAATGGAGATTTTACTCTCAGAATCTAGCGTCATTACATCATACTACTTCAGTTGGTCTACAAGCTCAGTGGCAATATTTCTTGCATGTATTGGCTTTACAGTTCTTCCCGTAAACATCGTTGTTGGAAGCTACATTAGCAACATGTTTGAAGACAGGTAAATTTTATGTTAAAAAAGCGTGTCAATCCCATTTCAGTGCTCCTCATATTCAACTAACCAATTTTCTATAGCTTGTTATCGATTTATTATCTGCTAATAGATATATGTTCTCAATGATTTGATTGCAGGCAAATTTTATTGGCATCAGAGATTATGGTTTGCTTAGGCATAATTATGAGCTTCAATTTAATAATTCCCTATTCCGTGCCACAATATGTCATCTCCGGGCTCATTATGTTCGTTTCTGCTGAAGTACTTGAAGGTAACATCCGAACTTTGTCGGTTTTTCAAAGGGTGTGTTTGGATCTACTTTTCAAAAACATTTTATAATTAAGTAGAACTATAATCAATCTGACACCCCAACTATTAAAAATCAATCAAAATTTTCCCTTAAAAAAAAAATCAAAATTTTCCCTAACGTTACATATTAAATTCAATTTTCAAATTTTTTTTGTTGTAATGCCGCGTCAATAAAATTGTTCAGAAAAACCAAGGGAAGTTTGGTTAGCAACTATTTTCGTCAGGTTTTCAATTAGGGAGCCATTTTAGTTTACAAGGGGCCGAACTGTTCGAATCATGATAGTTCATGGACTATTTGGTCGTTTTTCCATATTAAAATTTCTGATTAACCTTTTGAAATAGAAAATTATCAAACACTTAATTGTGGACTTATATTAATGCATTATGATATGGTTTGACCCGATTACCCTAATTTAAGCTCCTTCAAATTAGGGTTGACAATTCGGGGTTTTTTCAAGTTTGGTTTGATAAAGCCCAACCTAAATTTAACTTGCAAGAGAATTGATCGGGTTGATTTTATGCATCCCCACCTACAAAATGTGGGTCGGTGTATGTTAACTTGGCCTATTAACCTTATTTTGGCCACTCATTCCTGATTCTTCCCATATGATGTAGGTGTGAATTTGTCGCTTCTCTCTCGGGTTATGTCATCGAGGCTTTCCCGTGGAACGTACAATGGAGGACTACTTTCCACAGAAGCCGGGACAATTGCTCGGGTTATCGCAGACGCAACCATAACCCTAGCCGGGTACTTGGGCGATAGTAAGCTCTTGAACGTTACTCTCCTCCCTTCTCTAGTTATTTGCATTACCTCCATCGTAGCAACATGCTATACCTACAATTCTCTCTATTGATTTGGTTGTTCCTTTGTATCAAAAGAGATGTCCCAATGTATCTCAGCAATTTGTTTCCTATTCTATTTTTGGCCTTTTACAGTGAATGCTGTATATTTTAAGGAACTAGCTCATTGCTTCCATTGTTCAATTAGATTTTTAATAAATGTTTTGAATAAAAGTTACAAGGTCGTTTTGTTCGATTATGTCGAGGGCAAGGAAACATAATTGCTCAGGTTCGAGTCAAATATTTCGAAGCACTTAAGGATTCTATAGTATGGATAGACAAAATTGAAAATTGCACACTTGGTCTCATATAGAATGAGTAGACATTTCGTGCGTGCGGTGAATTCTTGTTGTGTCAAAAGTCGATTATGTGATGTATAGATCAACATGAATATACATCTATTATTAATACACATTTAAACATGCTCGGTATGACATACCCAGGGCCGTCTCAAGAATTCTATGGGCCCTGTGCCAAATGTGAAATTTGGGCTCTTAAATAAGTTAAATCGTGAACGACTATCAACTTGTGAAAATAGATTCGATTAGTTAACCAAAATTAATCAATCGATTACAAATATAAACCGCAATTTGTAAATCGTTAAACTGAAAAATGAAAATTGAGTCGGAAACAACATTTAGATTACTAGAACGCAGTGAAAAGAGCAAAAATTCTATTGTGTAATCTCATAACTTATTAACCGAAAGGCAAAAATTGGTGCATAATCAAACTCCAAAAATATTAAAACAATATATATGTATGTATGTATTAAAGCTCTTAATTATTTCTCAAATCTTAATAGAGCTTATAAAAATATTTATGTCTAATTTCATTCAAATAATAGAAGTGTAAGACATTTGGACTATTTTTTTTTTAGTAGAAAGCCATCTAGATTAACTATTAATAGAAATATTGTTAATAGAGTATTTTTTTAAGGAACTTTTCGTACGTATTTAATTGTGTTTTTTTTTTCATTAACCGATCATGAACCCAAATAAACCAATAGTGCTATTTTTTATACTACTACAATATAAAAAAATTAACAAAAAAAATTAAAAATTTGAATATGCAGTATTTAATGGATTGAGATTATATGGGTCCCACCACTTACACCTAAATAAAATACATTTCTTATAACTATCAGTGGGCCCCACCATCTTCATCTTCCTCCTACAACTCTACTTGCAGAAACATCTTCGTTGCAGGAGATTTTTTTTTAGTTATAAACTTGTTGCAGAACAACTTGTTTTGATTAATTCACTAGTGACCTCAAAAACATTTATTATTTTCATGTAGTATTGTGTGTTTAGGTATGATTTTCTTTTTAACCACAATATATATACCAGTCACCAATGAGACTCGAGCTTGAGAACTGAGAGGAAAATTCAAAACTTCTAAACTTCCGAAGGAAGGTATCAAACTTGACAAGAGGACCTTGATTTGTCAAGGAAAAATATATGGTCTTAGCTTTCATTATAAGTATCTGCGTGTAGATTTCCGAAGGAAGGTACCAAAATTGGGCAACTTCAGATCAAGAATCATTTGGGAATCAGAACTCACATTATTGAATTCTTTGGTTTGGTTTAATGACTTGGTTTGATAATCGAGGTCACTGAAAGTACACAAAAAGTATATATTAAATAACGTGCTAATCAATAAAACACAACACATCAAATATTTTATGTATAATAATTTGTAAAAATCAGCCGGTTCACTTAAAAGTTGATGAGAATATGATGATATTGTATATGTCGAATTGTCGTTGGTTTAAATTTGATAAATTATAAAATTTTAAATTGCATTGTGTCATGTAAATTGGCAGAAATAAAAAAAATTCTTAAAAATATAAAAGAATTTTTTGTTGTCACACAAAATTGATACTTTATACAATCTTTATGAATCCAATGTGCAAATAACATTTTTTTTCACGTTTAATAAACTAGTTGGTCAAATGTGTCATTTATCATCTAAGTCTAATTAATGTAGCAATTGATAATAAGTTTATGAGATTCCCTCAAAAATAGTAAAAGTAAATAATGTTGAAACAAAAAACAAGGCCATGCATGGCACACAAAAAGTAGTCATAGATTCATAGTCCAATCCATTGTGGTTACTTGGTACAATCAATAAAATGATGAAAATATAAAGCTACCTATATCCAATTCATTTTCTTAAACAGTACGAACTCGCAATTCGAATTTTAGATTGAATTTGAGTACAACTATAAATATCTCTATATAGGCCGACCGAAAATATTTCGTTCAAGAAGCAGACTGGATTGGATTCGTTTTATATGGAAAAATGTTTGATTTGTTCGATTCAAACTTGACTAGAAAAATTGCTTAGGTTTTGAGTGTGCGGATTCAAGTGTGATTTCTCAGACTACAAACAAAATGTGTTAATAAGTCATGTTTATATACATTTAAAAGTTTTAACATTATGTTAAATGAGTCAGTTTGAAATTTAAGTCTTTTCTGATCAAATCAAATTTTCAGCTCAATTGATCGTCGGACGTGTGTTATCAAACTTTAATAACAAATGTATGATATATGACACTCGCACAAATTAACTCAAACCCGATTTCAACAAAACCAAATTGCTTGCCAGTCAGGTCAAATCTTTTCGAACCGAACCCGAGCAGAAACCCAAATCATGATAACCTCTTTCTCTCACTCACATTACAATTACCAAATAGTCCTCGTAAACTTTATGGGCTCTAAATTCGGCAATCAAGGTGGTGGTTCATTTCTAGCTTTGTCCTCACCGATCTTCTTTATCTCTCACTCCTTTTGCATTTTCTTGGAAACCATATTTATTCACATGTACATTATTTTATATCTCTATCTAAATAGTAAATTCTATAAATCCCATAAATATAGTCAGTCCATTATTTACTTTACGTTTTGCCGATAATCTCAGCAACAGTATCTTTGTACCTTTTTTTCATCGCCGTCAATTTTTTTGCTCTTTCTCCACATTTCACTCACTAATTAATATTTATTTTCTCTCTATATATATATTGCATTGAGTCTCTTTCACTTTAGTCTCTTTTAGTTCTCATTGAGTTCTTCAAAAATGGGGTCTCAAGAAAATTATATGATTGTAGCTTTCAGATTGTGTCTTGTCTTCATCTTCTTTCTTGGTTTTTCACAGTCTCAGCAAGGTATGGATTTTTTTGTTTCTAATTATTAATTTTGTTTCCACTTTTCAATGGTTTGATTATTATTTTATAAACGAAGAAGATTAATATTATTGTTCCTTGTCTCCATTTGTTGGAGGTTATTGTTTCATTTTATACACATTTTTTTATGCAATGTTAGTGTATTGTTTTCAAATTATTTTTTTATTTTCTTTAATATTATTTTGTGTATCATAATACTAAGAGTAATTTTTGCTTACTTATTTTTATAATCAGAAAGAAAAAAATTGCACATTTTTATATTTAGTAAATAAATTTCTGAAATAAAAATTTAAGATGATAGGTTAAGTCTCAAACTTTAAGGTTAGACTAGCTATGCATAACCAAAAATTGTCGATTTAAAATTGTTTATTAAATATTTAACGACGTGCACATTTGTTATATAAATTTACATACAAATTCAAATATCGATAATAAAAGAAATTAAAGTGAAGCAATTTTATTTTATTAGCATTAATAATTCCAATTTCTCCTAAATTTTCATGTTCAATAATTTAGATTATGATTTTTGATGTGTTTTTTAAATGACATAGTATTATTATTATTATTATTCAAACTCTACATAATTTCAATTATTATTATTATTATTATTTTGAGGAGACAATTATTATTGTTTCAAAAAAAAAAAAAACGAATTATTATTATTTTTTTCAATTTCCAAACTACCAATCTCTTCACTATTCATAACTATCAATCTCTACAGTTCACAACTATACGTTCGTGCACGAAGCCACGTCAGCTCCGGCAGTCTCGTCCTACGACTACATCATCGTCGGCGGCGGAACCGCC
>JAYMTA010003295.1:0-14563 GCA_036897625.1 Pelargonium cotyledonis | reverse complement strand
ATCTTACTTGTATAGCATCCTATGCTCAGTATCCTGCGATTATAGGAGCTTCTAAACACATTTAGATCATGAGACTTGCTCTGGGTCTAGAACCATGAAAAAGAGACTACCGTTAATAGAACTTAGCTTTCTTGTTTAATATTTGTAATACTAGTATAAAGGCATACCTCATAAGAGTCTACCTAGATTCAAAAAAGTTTTGAAGGAATTAGAGATAGGAAAAGGAAAGGATGCATACGAAATATTAGGACAACTAAGGAGTTTTGTTGTATATGTAAGTTACTCTCATCATTACTTAATCGATATACTATCAGGATCCTGCTTTACTCATGAGTTTCTCTATATATTTTATCCCCATCATACCAAACGGAGGACTTTAATTTCAACTTTTTTAGTTACAAACAACTACGTCTTCATAAAGTTTAAAGTTATGCCTTAATCCCTGCTTAGCACTTTTGTTTATTTAACTTAGATTAAACTTTAGATGCCTCTTGAACTTGCCCTATCTCCTTTATCTCTTTGCTCTTATTGGGGCTTCCTTTTCTTTGTTTCTTCTCTCCTTATTGGTCTTCTTCTTTTCTTTCCCTTCCTTACTCTTTTTCATTGGATTTTTGTGTTTGGTTTTATCCTATATACAAAGAATCCAGAAAAGGGCTTCTTGTTGTATGTTTTTTTTTTTTTTTTTGAAAGGGAAAATATTAATCACTAACTACGTAGTTTTAAGTGTTTGACGTACCTAACATCCTGTGAGTTGACTCACCTACATTTTATCCTCTTACAAATTTGTTGCTTGTTTTCTTATGAAATTAAAGTGAAAGAGCTGCTTGAGTCTAGGAGAGATCAGAGAGCTTCCATCGATTTTATCATGTGCAGTTAGTGGTACAAGCTGCATCTCGACAAAACAAAACAAAGGCAACAGGAGCACATAATATGCGTTCGGCATTGCAACATCAATAACATGTAAAACAACCCTAATTACAGAAAATAAGGAGCAAAACATATAATGTGAGACAGTAACTAAAAACAATACAACGATAGAGCAATCCAATATATTCGAGTAACATATAACGACAATTCAATTATTCAAGTGCATTATCACTGTCTGACCGAAGAGATGGTTATAAAGCAGAATTTCAAGCAAAAGTTTTGAACAAAACTGACCTGTGCAACGGGAACAAGACCATTTTAGCTTAATCAGGTATCTCATCCGACCTACTCATGCTCAACCCCATTGCTCAAGTTCACCACTATTGACCACCTACAGGCTTCGGACTAGTTCTAAGAATCCACACAAACAAGCAAAACTGAACATTGAACAACCTCATCCAGACTGAGATCAATTATGCTGTCATATCAACTTCAAGCACAAAGGCAAATAACTGCCTGTTCAACAACCAATGCTCTAGCAAGTTGTGTTTCATTTCCCATTAGTGTAACTCTTGGTTGAAAGACTTGTTTTACGTCAAACATCTTATTATTGAATGGAACTAAGACAAGGCCTGCGACTATCATCTTTCATCTCCATGACCAATACTTCCAACATTTCATATACTTCATCAAGCTTTGGGTGATTTCTATCCCTAGACACAAACTTGTTCACACAGCCTGAGGTCTCAATCCAACTACATCCAATTTCCTTTCTCAAACCCTTTTCTCTCATCTCTTTCCTTACTCTATCAACATCTCCCCAGTTTCCTTCCCCAGCGTATATATTTGAGAGCAAAACCTGATAGCCCGATGTGTTGTTACCACCATCCATTTGACACAACTTTTTGGCCACAGCTTCTCCCAATTCCAATTGTCCATGAAGTCTACAAGCTCCCAGAACTGTTCCCCAGATTTCCAGGAAATTACCCTCTTCTCCCAACCCATTAACAAACTCATAGGCTTCAACCACTCTCCCTACCCTCCCTAACATGTCTGCAACACAACAGTAGTGCTCAGATGAGGGCTGGATCTTGTAGACTCTCTTCATTGACTCAAATATTTGGAGACCTTCATCAACCAAACCAGCATAGCTACAAGCTGACAAGACTGCAACAAAAGTAACAGCATCAGTTTGAATGCCAGATTGCTGCATTGAATTAAACAAGGAGAGAGCTTGCTCACCCCTCCCATGTTGACCATAACCCAATATCATTGTGGTGTACGTGACTGAATTTTTCTGACTGGCATTAATGAACACATTCTCAGCAGAAGAAATTGCACCTGATTTGGAATACATGTCAACTAAAGCAGTTCCCACAAAGACATTATGGTCCAAATAGTGGCGGATGGAGAATCCATGTATTTGCTTACCCAAATCTATATTCCCCATTGGGTTACAAGCTGGGAGAACTGATGCTATGGTGACAGCATTGGGCATTACTTTTTGCTCAAGCATCTGTCTAAATACAACAAAAGCTTCTTCGGTCAGCCCATTTTGTGTGTACCCAGCAATCATTGCATTCCATGTGGCTTGATCCCTAACAGCTATACAGTTATCTCCAAAGACTCGTGTTGAGTTCCTAATCAAACCAGACTTGGTGTACATATCTATCAGATAACTGTCCATTCCCTCAAATTGTATCCCATGCCTAAGAAGGTAAGCATGAGTCTGCCTCCCAATATGCTGCTTTCTAAGATTTGATGCAGCAGAAAGAATGGCAGTTGCTGTTATAGAGTCGACCATAAATCCTTGCTTCTGCATCTCATACACAAGCATCAACCCTTCATCATCTAGTCCATTTTGCACAAGGGCAGTAACCAAGGTATTCCATGAAACAACATCTCTTTCAGCCATCTTATCGAAAACTGAGAAAGCTGTGTTAATAGAATTGCATCTTGAGTACATCACAATGATTCCATTTAGTAAAAGAACAGGTAACGCTCTGAAACTCTTAATTATATGCGCATGTAGCTGTTGAGCCAAATGAAGCTGCTGCAACTGAGAAACGGCAGTTAAAGCTGAAACGAAAGTTACATCATCAAGAACAATCAGTTCAGATTCCATAGCTGCAAGGAAAAGCTCTATGGCCCGAACTGGACAGTTATTCTGAACATATCCAGAAATCATAGTGTTCCACACTTGGGTGTTTCTTTCCAAACAAGAGTCAAAAATTCTCCTAGCGAAATCGAGGTCACCAAGCTCGGCATACATAAATATAGCGGAGCTGACAACAAACAAGTCATACATGTAATCACAGCCCAATTTAACAAGCAATCCATATAGAACATGGGAAAGGTTAGCCAGACCCATACTTGAGACAGCAGGGAAGACATTTACAAAACTAACAGTAGTGAGTTTAATTCCCATTCTCATCATCACTCTGAATTGCTTAACGGCTTCCAAATACCTCCCTGTCTTCACATACCATGCAACCAAGGTATTGAAAGAAACCACATTTCTCTTAGGCATTGTATCAAACACTTTACGAACCAAATCATAGTTGGAAAAATAAGCAGCATCTGGAGGGGTATTGGAGGCCAAGCAAGAAGAGTACATATTCAAAAGGGAATTAAAGACAATCCTGCTGGGATGGGAGTGACAGCGAATGAAATGGCAGTGAAGGGCCTTAGCGATGAGAAGGCTGCGGGAATGGGCGCAGGCTTTGAAAGTGGAAGAGTAGGTGTAGGAATCAAACATGGTGCGAGGATAAGGAGAAGAAGAGGATTTGGCCTTCATTTGGGAGTAGAGCAAAAGGGCTTCGTGGGGCATGTTGTTGCAGATGAAGCCGATTATGATTGTGTTCCAAAGAAGGGTGGTGGGGAGGGGAATTGTGTCGAAGAGTTGGCCGGCGAGATGGGGTTGGCCTTGTTGGCACATATTGCTGAGGCGGGATCGAATGGATGGGGTTTTGGGGGGATTCGGAGAAGAGACAGAGACGATGGGATTTGGAAGATGATTTGTAGTGGTGATGATAGGAGCGAGGGGAGGAAGGGAAGTGGAGGCCATAGCCATGGCAGCTTCAGGTACGACCTCAGGCTTTAGCTCTACTGAAGTGCAGTTCTTGGTTTGATTGTGTGGTGACCAATCCATGAGTGGTTGGTACTTGGTAGTTAAATGGCTATCGCCAATTTATTTTTTTTTATTTTTTATTTTTTGGATCTTGACCCCTCCGGCACTTGGTATGGCTATCCATCCTCTCATTCGTCAACGGAAAACCCAAATTTTGTATCACGTATCGTGCACGTGATCTAATTTTTTTTTTTTCTTTTTTGTAAATGCCAAAAATGCTCTTATTAATCTTTGGGGAAATTGCGATAGGAACCCTGAACTTTTTTTATTGGTTGAATGTTTGAATAGTTATGTATGTTTTTCAACCAACTCTAAATTTTGCCAGAAAATTCAAAGTAGTTTTTCAGAGTTAATTTCGGTTGATTCGTTGATTAATTTAATTAATTTATGTACGTAAACTTATCAATATTTTGAGATTCATCAAATATATCACCAAATGTTTAGATTCAGTTCACCAAAAATTCAAATATGGCCACATCGTGGCTAGATCTTGAAGATGAGATGAGTTGCAGCCGTTGTCTTTCGTCGGTTGTCGGCAAAGAGAAGAAGATATGGGCTTGTGAGAAAGATGAGACGAGTTTGTTGATAAATCATCAAATCTTAGAAGATGAGATAGGTTTGTGGGACAGATTGAAGAGATGGAGTTTAAGGAAAAGAAGATGGGTTTGTGACTGAGTGCCCTAGCGGCGGCGCTGCAGGAGACGACGGAGCGGATGATGTTGAATCCTTCGCCATGGATCAGTTCCTAGGGTGTTGGAGGTTGAAGATGAAGCAGATAGTGGTATATTCGTCTTTTAATACAGGGATTGTTACACGCACCTCCCCTCGAGTATACACATTTTTACCCCGGTTACGCTCAACTTTTGCTTTTAACTACTAGATAGTTACATGCATTGGACCATTTTCGCGGCATCCATGTCCAATGCCAAGGCATTGGACCTGTTCTAGCGCACCATGAGGCTTCGGCCGCCAAATGCTTCCCAAATGGCTCCCTTTAACCCCGTATGATGTACAATGGTTCATACCATTATTCCAAGGCTGATTCAAGGTCTAGACATTGTCAAGACACCTTTAAGGCACATCAACAAGCTTCTACAAGCAAGATCCTAAAAGTTATGCCTTGCGAAACACTAGCTCATGAAAGGCTCAGCGAACATGCTAGCTTCAAGGTCTCGTAGCCTCTACGCTTCCAAGCACCCATGATTATGCCTCTCATGGTACTAGCTCACTAAGGGTCTTGGAAAGCTCTCAACACACTTCCATGCACCTATGGCTAAGCTTCACAAGGCATGAGCTCACTTAAGATCATGGCAAGACCAAAAGGCAAACAAGACCAAGTCCACCCAAATGAGCAACATGTCCAAAGAGCAATAGGTCTAACAACCCAAAAATGGCTAAAGAATGACATAAGATCAAGTAAGCTATTTAGGCTCTAAGAACCAAATTGGCTCAAATGGGCTTCATTACTTCACCGGCCAATCACGACATGACAAGTGGCGCAAGGTGGTAAGAAACTCCTATAAATACCCCCCTCTACCAAAGGGAAAGGGGTTCACAATCTTCATCTTCTCACTTCATTTGAGATTTTCTCTCTCTAAAAGCTTTCTCTCTCTAGAAAAGCTTTAGTGTCTAGCATACAAATGACTTACTCTAACGTCCGAGGCGGAGTCCTGGTAACACCACCCAGGTTCTTCGTTCCTTTGGTGTGTTTTCCTTCCACAGGCTACAGGTTGTAGGAGCTGGACAACACCTACGATTGAAGATTGGAATTGAGACACTAAGACTCTAGGAAACTTACCTAAGCTTGGAAATTGGGCACTTGAACTCTTAAGATAGAAACCTTAACTTTGGAGAATAAGAAGCACAACAACAACCACAACAACAACAACACTCTTATCTAAGTGTGATCGTGTTGACCGAAAGTCAAAACGAGCACATC
Organism: Pelargonium cotyledonis; assembly: GCA_036897625.1. NCBI lineage: Eukaryota > Viridiplantae > Streptophyta > Magnoliopsida > Geraniales > Geraniaceae > Pelargonium > Pelargonium cotyledonis. Next base: position 8,627 of record JAYMTA010003295.1, on the reverse strand, counting down.
AGACTTGGCTCCTTTACGCCGCAAGAGAGCTTACACTAGGCGAGATCCCCCTCTTCCTCGCACAGGCTCGCACCTTGCAAGGGAGCACGACGCCCCTCCTCCTCGCACAAGCCCAAGCCATGCAAGAAGGAGTATTGCCCCTTCAACAAGACCCAATGCAGCAAGGGAGAGGCTTCCCCCTCTAAACTTATCCACCTAGGGCCAATTAAGAAATCAAGGCAACCCACGCATGAGTAAGGGAAGAGACACATGAGCAAGAACATGAAGCTCTCAACCAAGGCTTGCCTAACTTGTAAGGTCACCTTGATCGCAACATGTCCAACCCTGCCGCTAGGGCAGCAAGCACCTCCCAGGTTTCAGCAATCCCCCAGGGTGCCACACCTGCGCCTCATGGCAATAACCCTCTCTTGGAAGGAGTCAACAATGCATTGAGAGCGTTCATCAATCAATTTAATGAGGCCTTGTGCGCCTCTCTCACCAACGTGGCCACGGCCGCTCTCGCGACCCCCGTCGCCCCCGCAGACCCCTCAGCGCTAGCCTGGTCAACATGAGTGGAAGTACTTCCTATTCGCGCAAACCCAATGCACCGCACAAGCCATGGCCATCGCGACGCTCAAGCTCGTGATGGTCACATCAACAACATTCTACAAATTGACTCAACCAATCCCAAGCTCTCTCACCGCGATGAGAGCCCTCCACATTCTCAACGCTAAGAAGGCTCCTCCAAAGAGAGAGTTAGAGAGGAGATGAGAAAGAAGAAGAAAAAAAGAGGAAGAAGAGGGCAAAAATAAAAAAATGAAAAGTTAAAAGGATAAAATAGTAAAAACTCATTTTAAATTGTTTTTTCTGTATTTAAAACTAACCTCGTCAGTTAGTTTAGACGGATTCTGTTAGTGATTTAACATAATGAATCTCGCGAGCACGAAATGTACGCTACTATGACCCTGTTGAAACAAAGTAAAGTACAAGGACCCCGATAGAATAAATGAGATAGTACAAAGACCTTTGGGGTGCTTTTTCCTATGAATAAAAATGATGAACTTTGGAGGCTGTTAATAGAATCAAAGCAAAGAAACTCTCATCTTTATTTTTTTTATTATTAATTTTGTGATATTCTTGTTTATATTTTCTAAGTTACTTTTATCATATTCTAAGTTGTTAGGAATTTGATTATAGTATCACATATTGATTAAGAAAATATTTCAAATCAAGAGTGTGAAATCACTAAAAAAAAAAAAATGTGTGATAGAAATAGCTTATATATGTCATACACACATGTACTATAGATTAGAGCTTTTAGTTATATATAAGAAAAAGTGGTTTAATTTATAATTCATAGATGATACATTGAACCTGAAAAAAATGGTTTGATTTATAATTCAATAAAAAAAGGATGTACTATCAAGAATAGACCAAAATAGTCATTCTACTTTAAAATAAACCAGTTTGGTTCCTGTACTATCAATTTTTGAACCAAAGTAGTCCCCACCGTTAACTTCAATTAAAATGACAGTTAGTTCGCCAGAAAATTCATATTTTTGCCGAAAAATTCATTTTTTTTCGAATAATTCATATTTTTGCCGAATAATTCATGTCTTCATCGGAAAATTCATATTTCGCCGGGAAATTCATTTTTCCCGGAAATTCATATTATCACAGAAAACTCATACTATTGCCGGAAAACTTATATCATCGTCGAAAAACTCATATTGGTTCATATCTTCATAATAAACTTCATATTATTGCTGAAAAATTCATATCATCGCCGTAAAAATCATATTATTGCCGGAAAACTCATATTTTCTAGTGATGATATGAGTTTTCCAGCAATAATATAAAGTTTCCGATGAATATATGAACTTTCCGGCGATGTAATGAAATAAATAAATTATAAAAATATGATATAATTTTCATTTTCATTTTATAAATCATTTAAATATTTCAGCAACAGTATGAATTATAAAAAAAATCCGGCGATGATATGAATTTTCGGCAAAAATGAATTATCCAGCGAAAATATGAATTTTCCGGCGAACTAACGGTCATTTTAACGAAAGTTAACGGCAAAGACTATTTTGATTTAAAAATTGATAGTACATGGACTAAACTGGTTCATTTTAAAATATAGAGACTATTTTGGTGCATTCTTTATAGTACATGGACCATCTTGATACTTTATCTAAAACAGAAAAAAAAGAGTCTTAAAAGAATTTTTCCACAATACTCATGAGGATTTCAAATTTTGGGAATTTGAAGTTAACAATTGGGTTTTTATCACCCATTATTTTGTAATTTTTGGTTTGTACATAGGGTTGTTGTAATTTGCGTTTTTATTTTAAATTTATTAATTTGAGTTTTTAGATCTTATTTTACGTTGAAGAATCAAAATAATGAAAGTATAAAAAAACACTATCAATTTTTCAAGAGCACCAAGAACGATGAACACAAAAGGTTTTTTTTTTTTTGGAAAATCCATTAGACTTGACAGAAGTCATTTGCAAGTTTGAGTGATTTTTTAATCCTAAAAATGAATTAGATATTTATTTGTTTTAAGTCTATAAATCATAGTCATATTTTAAAATAATTAATCACAATTACATTTGAATATTTACGTATTTCGGCGTGCATCACACGTGTCACAATGTAGTTAGGTTAGATAACATGCATGCACACATAAGAGAAGACAGGTTGCGTGAAATTGAATACAGAAGTAACTAGCAAGCGGCACAAGTTGCGCTTGAAAATATAGCTCAAACACACTCACTGTATTACATAGGATGGTACAATGATCAAACTGAGGGCACAAAGAAAGATTAATGAGTAGTGTATGCAGTAACGATATTCAAGAAGTGATCGACATTGTCAAAGCTCGGAGAGAATGGCAGGGATGTAATGCGAAAGCTCTGCAGTCAGAGACTGGAATCCATTCACTAGTTGTGTGTGAAAGTCCTGGTCTTCCTCTCCAATCAATCTGAAGTGTACCCGAATAGCTCGCTTGCAAACGGCCATAAATTCAAGAAGTGCAGCAATGAGCTGCTGCAGTTCCTGTGACCGCAGCCTTGTGGCAGGCTCACCCGACAAGAAGGCCGTGCACACACTAAGAACTCCGCTGTTCACCTGCCACCAAAAATAGCAAATATTTCTCAGGAAATTCTTTCAGTCCAACACAACAACAACAACAATAACAACACTACTCACTTGAACTGCAACACTCCCTTGAAGGATTCTCTGAAGGCTCTGGAGACGTGGGAGTTGATCCCCTTCAGAGCTGCGAGGCTCTTCAAGCTCATTTCTTAACGCAGCTGTCCGAGTTTCAATCATACCAATGGCATTCTCTACTGGAGAGAACTCAAGTGATTCAGATTTAATTACCACCAGCCTGTTCACTAAGGCAGGGAATGATCCCTCAGTTTGCACAACAGTTCGCCTCTTCCACTGGTCTTCCAGCCCACCCTGAGTCTTCCCATTTTTTGTAAATGGGGTATCAAACAAGAAGCGGTCAAAGACACGCGCACGAACGCTTCCAGTGGAAAGTGAGAAGATTCTCTCTCTCCTACTTCCCAAATCTTCATCTTCCATCACTGGATCAACAGCAGTTATCTGCAGGTAGCATACTCCGGGCTGCAAGTCTTCTGCCTTCACTTGTCTCGAATCTGGAATTATATGAAGTGTGTGGTCACTACCCATCCTAGACTCATATATATGACTAAGTTTCTCCATTATGTCACCTAATCGTACATCACGGGGCTCTCGATACACATACTCCTTTTTATCCAGCTTCCCAAAGCTCTCACCGTAAAATCCCACCCTATAGTACGTGGCATCAGTGAAGGGAATTGGGCTTGATTCCTGCTCAAGGATTGATTCATAGATATTAGTTAGCAAAGTGTGACATTTGGCCAGTTGTCCATATGCCCTCCGGCTTTTATAAACTGGAATCACAAGTTCCAGAATGCTTGCACAGAAATGATAGAGCTCAGCTTGAGAGAAAAGCTTGTTTGCCAGTTGTAGGTATTTAACTGCAGAGTCAACTGTGAGTTTTGAAGCACCATATCCCTCTACTTCAGCTGCAGATGCTTCAGAAGTGATATTGCTGCTAACCATCGGACAAATTTTACGTAGGGATGTTACATGATCTTTGCTCCAAACACCATCGTTTCTAGCCACAAGGGCCTATGAAACAAATTAAATACATGTTAGTGAAAAGCAGACTACATACTATGGGAGCATCAATATGTACATAAATAAAGACCCATGGTTCAAACTTCACACTTCTCCAGTAGAGGTCGTGAGTTTGAATATTGTTGGATGGTGGTGGAGAGGGGATATGGGAAAAGGGAGAGCTACCCCCTGTTGTGTAGGCTCAGCCTGTTTGACCTTCATTTCAAATAACAAGAAAAAAAATGCAGCAAAGAGTTTTCTTTAATGTTAAATGCACAAAGTTAAGTGTCCGTATGACCTCCGAGTAAATTTTCAGCTATAACTTAAACAGCTTTGTTCAACAATGTCCTCTCATATGATAAAATAAAAAAGAGAAACGAAAGTAGGGAGTCCCATAAAACTCAAGCCAAGTAATGCATGGACAGCACTTGTTTCTCTTCATCTCATAACATGCAAGAATATCTTGAGAGTTCACATACCAGGAACCCATAAGCTTAGAATTAGTGCTGTTTTAGAACAACCCGTAACAAGCAGATATTAACGGTTTATTATCTCATACCTGCATTACAACACCAGCAACAGCCACAGCACACTGTGCCGCTTCAGCCCAAGATTGCATTTCTTGATGAGCGTCACATAAATGCAGTAACCACATAATGTGAAGATCTGGGACAGGGGCAAATGCCATTGCAAGTCTATAAAAACTTTCTGCAGCTGCATATCTATCCATAGTCATCATGGAGGCCTGTGATCAGAAATAACAGACAAAAAAAAAAAGAAAAAAAAAAGTTAATTATAGTGCTAGACCTTAGAGTGACAAAGTAACCCATCTAGATGATGGAGTAGAAATGGCAAAGAGCGGATGAAGGCTGGGCCGAACATGCAAACCCATTGAAACCTAGAAATACAGATTTCAAGCAACTGAAAATGTTCCAACATCAATATCCATACTCTAAATTACCAATGAGAGAGTAGAAGGGAAGATTTATTTTCTTTATTTTTTCATTATTCTACCCAAACCTGATATGGACCTAAATGGAAGGTGACAGCCTCAGCTAGCGTGTATACATGTCCCACCTCTCATGGGACCAACTGTTCTACCTCTAACCAAATAAGCAATTCTTGCTGCCATTCCATGATAAAACTAATAGACTTGGACCTTACCAAGAGTGCATGTTCCAGGCTAGCATCAAGGGCCAGAACAAGGCTGTCAGAGAGATATTTAACCTCTGACCAGGACCACCGGTTCTCCGTCAACCTTTCAGGAATTGCCACCAGGGCACCCTCTGGGACTCCACACTCCCTTAAGAGACCAACGCTTTTAGCTTCATCAGCCATTTCCTCCAACGATTTACGAAGACGTCGTGCTTCTCCACTCTCTTCTAGTGTTCCATCAGATTTCATCTGAGTCACTTGCACATCAGACATCAGCTCTGACAATGTGATAGTCAGCATAACCCTCAAACGAGCTGTCTTCATGAAGTAATAAAAAGAGCTCTGCAGGAAGAAATAAAAAGAAAGATAAAATAATTGTAGTCAGGTGTGCAACATCAGCAATGCATACCAAAGAGCGACCTACCCTCATCAGTATTTGAAGACCAACAACAGCTCTTCTCCTAATGCTATCATTTCGGAAAACAGCTAAACGAAGAAGATGGAAAGCAACTTGCTTTAAGAAACGATCATTCTCTCTAGCCATTAGTGTCGCCCCATGAAGATCAAACACAGTATTAAAGACAGGAAAGAAAGCTTTCCAAAATGTCAGTGGTTGATTCCGGGTGAAGCAGCTCACAAATATGGCTGTTATGCAATCAAGTTTTCCATAATCGGTTGCAATGCTATGTGATGATGCCATTGTGGAAAAAATTTGAGTTATTTCCAAAACCTGAAGGCTGACTGCAGCACTCAGGTTTTCTTCCCAAAGCTCCTAAAGAAAATTGACACGTATCAGATTCTCAATTCAGCAAAAACAAATCTATGGGAATACAAGATCAATAGGGTTGCTGTCACTTAAACAAATGTACTGAAATTTCCACAAATATGCTTACCAGTTTTTGTCTCAATATCGGATGCAAGGATTCCCTAAGTGCTTGGGCTGAAGCTCCAATTCTAGAAGATTGTGCCTGAGCCAAAGCTTCTCTCAAAGAATATGGCTGGCTTGGAGAGCTTAACTGAGAATTCAGTCTCTGCCACAAATAACCATTGTCAGGTGTTCCCTGAGGCTGCATTGCAGATTTTAATACAATTCAGAAAATTAATGGAAAAAAAAAATCACCATCAAGCAGTGAGCAAATGCAATTAATCAGAAGCAGAACACAAAAAGCACTAATTTATAAACGAGAGGTGATCACAAAAATTTACTCAATCTAACCTCTTGCCGTGATGCCTCAGACAGATAGGTGTTGATTGCTGGAGAAAGTCTATCAGAATACTTGGGGGAAGCAGGTCCATCCCCGACAGGACTGCGAGAACTGCAGCCCATAAGCATGCCATCTGCAGGCTTTCTATGCTGTAAAGCAAATTATAAAAATAAGAAATGAGGAATATGAAGTGCTGTCATAGTAGAGAAAACATTCACCATGGAGGAATATGAAGTTTCTATACTGTTGGCAAAAAGTCACAAGGCTTAAATTTATCCTCCAACAAAATAATATCAAGAGGGCAACCACGTCAAATTCTTTTTTAAGAAACATAGAAAAGATTAGAAGCCAGTTTGCTACACCACTAACAACGCACATTCATACTTGTGAATAACTTGCTTCAAATATATATGTATTATTATAACTTGGGCCCCATCATAGAAATTTTACATGAAAAAACAAAAGGAACATGTTAAAAATCATTAACAATCGAAAAAAAGATACTAAATAGGAAAAAAAATATATAGAGTTGAGAATGAACGCATCACAAAACAAGAAAAAGAAAGTTTTCCAACAAACCAACCTCAAAAAGGATTAGGCATTCTTCCATGAGTTTGAAAAATAATCTAGTTCGAGCAATGCTTTGCTGCCATGCTTTAGAAAGTGATGCTTCGTCAAGATTGCGAACAATTTGCAAAATAACAATTAAAACTTCACGCTTTTCAACCGCATTGAGGTTGTAAAAGACGGGCATTTCATCTAGGATCTGCAAAGATAAGAATGTCATAGATTAAGTATTACAGTATGCGCTATCCTGTTTCACAAATGATCATTTCGTCATCTATTTAGAAAAAATAATAATTATCCCCATGCTGCAAACTTGAATTACACCTTCAGGTAAACTATGCAATTGATAAAAGTATATTTTATAGCAGACCATGCCGTAGCTTTCTCTCCACTACAGGAAGAAAAAGCAATGAGTCCCAAAGTAAGACGTTCCTTCGCTTTTCTTCTCTTCCGTTACATTTTTCCTATCGATTTACCTACCCAAACGTTAGGAATATTACCTTCTTACAAATTTCCCAGTTTCCTTCAATCCAACAATGTATGTGAATGGAGAAGCCAGTCCAGAAACCTATAGTCTCTTTCTACCTTTTTCTCTTCTGGTAATCTGCTAAATTGGTTTCCCGTTATCTTTTCTTGTTTATATTTCTAGAATAGCCCAGAACTTTCTTTTAAGCAATCTCTTTGTATATTTTACGATGACCCTGATTTACTACACAATTATGTATGGCAGTTCAGGTATAAATAATCATATGGCTTGTCCTCGTTGATTTTATTAGCGGATTAAATAAATTTAGTATACTAAGCAAAAAGTTGAGATTTGTGCCACTTTATTGTTTGTTTGATACATTTTACTGTACCCTAAATGGGCACATCTTCTCGTACTGCTAAAGCCTTAAGCAGAATAGCTTCCATAAAGAAAAAGTATGGCAGAATCCAAAAATTATGCATATTCAGTGTGACTACACATTCTGTATTATGCAGAAAGAAGACATCCGTAAAGAGGATGTATGGAAAAGAGAATATCATCATACAGTTTACAGTAAAAGTAGATAACAAGACGCACCTGCCCAACAAGTGGAAAATACAATTGGGCAATGTATAGTTTATCTTCAGGCTTTTGGTACCGAGCATCAAACTCATGTTTGCATAGGAGAGATACTAAGATTCTAGCAGCCTGCACGACATCAAGAAGGCAAGTCTTAAGACATAATACTATATAGTGCAAATCCTATCAATAAATAAAAAAATGTGGATCAAAAGAAGAAGAGAAAAACAGCCACAGCCACATTCATGGTCATGCAAGTTGAAAATGATTAGACTAAAATTAAAGGAAACACAGTTCAAATTCTTCATGCTAGACTCACCTTTGCTCGCTGAGATAAATCATCATGATCCCAAGTAAGGAACAGCTCTTGTATTAAGACTGATGAAAGGTAGTTCCTACAGAAAAAATAAGAGCACAGATAAGCACACATCATTGATTACTCAATTTTTTTTTTTTTTTTTGATAAGCGCGGGACAGCAGGCCTGCTTTGCAGG
>JAYMTA010003294.1:0-14564 GCA_036897625.1 Pelargonium cotyledonis | reverse complement strand
CCTTTGTCATAATGACTTTTACATAGAATATGAGATTTTTTTAACCTTAATATTATATTAATGGACTAGCATTGATGAGTTTTGCGTCTTTTAGTTAAGGGTATAGAAGTCATTTAACAATTTTTCTTAATATGTGTGAAAAATTCTAAAACAACATTTAATATAAAACATATGTAGTATATCCCATACATTTTTGGCTTAATTTACTTCTCTCTTTTTTGGTAGCTTCAATTTCAAACTTCCCACCCATCCATCCTCATCCTTTTGTCCACATTTTGGTGGAAATTCAATCCCCCATAAACCCCTCTTAATATGACTCCTCCTATCACGAGGACTCATCAAAGTTGATATGGGGGTTGGTACTTGGTAGGAGGAGTTGGGTTGGGTTCTCGGAGTTGCGAGGTGTGGAAGCTATTTCCATATGAGAGCAGGGACGGATCCATAAAGTTTATTCAGTAGGGGCAAAATAATTATATAATATTTTATTATATTAATTAAAATAAAATAATTAATTGGCAAATAGATATATAGTTAGAAAAAATGGTATGAAAAATTTTGTAGCTTAATTGGTGAATTGTTTTCATTACTGTGATTGTATGATTGAGATAATTGGTTCAAATCTCTTTTTAAATAATTTTCAGTGGGGGCAATATGAAAACTTTGAAAATATTAGAGGGGGCAAATGTTAAAATTTATAAGGACAAATATAAATATTAGTGGTATTTAAAAATTAAAAAAAAAACATAAGTGGGGGCAATTGCCCCAAAAGAGCACCAAGTGGAACTCGTCTCTGTCTAAGAGGCTTTTAGTTGGGTGGCAGAGAGAGGTTGTATTAACATTTCAGTAGAATAAGATGTTTTACAGGTTATTTAGGCTATTAAAATTAGAGAAGATGACAACAATGTCTTTGATACTATCATTAGTGATATTAGGTACATAAATGTCGGATATGGAGTTTGGTTTTGTTTGAAGATATGCGAACGGATATTTTAAGTCAAATTAAAATGTAACAAGTTCATAAACTAAATCAAATTAATGAGTAATCTCGAACTTGTTACTCTTTAATTTGATTTAATTTATGAAGTGATCTTTATGAAGTAGTTGAAAGTTTTAAATTAAACGCACAGTTCAATCTTTAAAAAATAAGTCAAATTACTTATCACTTTCAGAATTTAAACCTGCAATCAATTTAAAACACAAATTCAATCTTAAAATTTAGTCAAATTACCTATCAAAGTAATTAAACTAATTAAAAATAATAGAAAAAAGGTTCTCAAAGGTCCCTGAACTATCCTATTTGTTCGGCTCGAGTCCTCAAACTATGATTTGTTTCGCTGGGGTCATAGTTCTCTTGTTTTTGTTCTCGCGAAGCACAATCCGTCAAATAACTGACGGAATCCGTTAGTTTTGACTGACGGTGTTAAAATTAAATTTAAAAAATAATTGAAAAACATGTTTTTACAATTATGCCCTTTATATATTTCAAACTCTTTTAATTATACTCTCTTCTTCCTCTCTCCCTCTCTTTCTCTATCTACTGTAAACATTCAAATTGGATTTATCAATTTCTTGAAACGTTTTGGGGCAATTGAAACAAATACCCATCAAACTGACAAGTTAAGAAAAACATTCAAACAAAACCCTCTTTGCTCTCTCATATACTTTATTCTAACCCAGATCCGCGTATCGAATACCGGCGATCTCTCCGCCGTTCGATTTCACGACGCCTCCGGTTTTGCTCCTCCTTATACCGCCGACCCCACTGGACAACGACGAGTACCAGTTGGAGAATGATGAATCGTTCATTTCAACCCTAGCCTTGGCTATGACACAACTCATTTAGCTTGCGGCAAGCCAGATATGATCGCGATGGTATATCCATGGCGGTAGCCCTTGATTTGACCAGATTTGTGCTCTAGAGTACTCGTCGGCACCAACAAACACCATCACCACCGCTCGTCTGCTCTGCACCGCCACTAGGAAACACCGTCTGCGCACGTGGCGTGATGAGCCATCGCCGGAGTTACATGGATGAGAGTGCTTTTTGGCTTGTGTTGTATTTAGTTGTGCTTGTGTTGACGGTGATTGCAATTTAGGCCCTTCACCTTCAATTCAGTTGTTCATAGATTTGGCCTTTAGATGCCATTTTATTTGAAATACATTCAATAGTTTTAATTGTTCCTAACAAAATTTGAGGAATATTTTATTGTATGAATCTGTGGACATTTCATCTGTGAATTAATGTGACAATTGTAATTACACAGTTTTTATTTCAAGTAAAAAGCTTTAGAGTTTAGACACAATGGCTTGATTGTTACTGAAGATGTGTTTGATTTCAGATGTGTTTATGGGTAATGCTTCTTTGAATTTCATAGTAAAGATAGCGAATTTGGATTATGCTCTTATTTTCATGATTTCTTGTCAAGTTTGCACTTTTCTGTTCCCATAATTCATTTCAAAGAGAGAGAGAAGAGAGAGAGAGAAAAGAGGTTGAAGCTGGTCAAAATTAAAATTTTGAAAAATATGAAGGGTAAATTAGTAAAGTCATGTGTTTTAAATTGTTTTTTTATTAAATCTTAACGGTGTAAGTTAAAACTGACGGATTTCGTTAGTAACTTAACAGAATGTCCTTCGCGAGAACAAAAACAAGTGAACTATGACCTTAGCGAAACAAGCCATATTTTGAGGATCCGAGCGAAACAAATGAGATGCTTCAGGGACACCCAACCCGTCACATTATTATCTAATTACCATTTTAATGATCATAATAAGACACAGACAAATACTACCTCCGTTACCCACTGAGTGTGGCGCAGTTGGTACTCTTGAATTCGATTCCCGCTCAACACACCTGCGAGGGAGAGGTAAGAAATCTTTAACCATGTGACTAAGTCTCAAATGAAAATTAGTCTGCGATTTGGTCAAATGGCTTAAAGGTGTCTATCGCAAAAGTGCGAGCCTGCTCAGGAACCCCATGGTTTAAACAAAAAATAAATAATAAAAAAATACTAACTCCGTTTCAAATTAAATGTCGTTTTAGGTCTAATTTTTGTTTCAAAATAAATGTCACTTCCCACTTTTACCAAACATTTACACATGACTTGTAATGCTCTTTGTCATATAATGACTTTCACATAAAATATGAAAAGTTTATAACTCTAATATTATATTAATGGACTAGCAATGATAAGTTTTATGTCTTTTAGTTAAGAATATAAAAGTCATTTAACAATTTTTCTTAATATATGTGAAAAACTTTAAAACGACATTTAATTTGAAACGGATGTAGTACACGTTGAAACGACATTTAGGTGCCGAAATCTTTCAAGGGAGCAAATAAAATCCCAAACAAAGATTGCTACATATATTAGTGATATAGAAAATGAGCCCCGCTTTTTGGCCCCATCATAGTGTTACGGTCAGCACATAATGCTAAATTTTAGTATTCACATTCTCTCTACTTCATTATTCATTGTAGTAGGTGGTGTCGTGCTAAGAATCGAGCAGAATAATACTAAGTAGATACTAAGCACTCTATAATAAGGTGCACACTGATTAAGCATTAATTTATATATACAAGTACTCGTAATCTCAATCAAGATTTATTGGTTAAGACTATCAGTAAAAAACAAACAACTGGATCGGGACGGACGTCCCGCACCCACAAATTTATTGGAGGAGAATATGAGTGTTATTCGATGAGGTGACACGCGTGTATTGCCATCAAGTGACCTTCTGTCAGGAGCGGACCTTGCAAACAATGCAGACCTTCTGTCAGGAGTGGACCTTGCAAACAATGCAGAATTTGCTATGGCTGGGGCCATATCTACACCTGTCCAATTAAATAAACCAAATTTCCAACCACTATACAGATTCAAAATCATTTTGCCATTTAGTAGGAGTAGGGCACCACAAACAATCAGCCAAGATACACAGAAGCTTCTGGTTGGTGACACCCCCTCCACAAGTTAATAACATGCACTGATTGTTGATAAGGATGACACAAATAAATGAGCTTCACCAACACACTTTTTTTTTTTTTTTTGAAACAAAATAAAGATCATACTTTCATCCATACAACACATAAAACAGAAGCTGATCACAGATTGAAGTCCTGAAATTAGGTGCTCAGCAAGCTTATTCTCGGTGTGTTTAATCCGCATATTCTGAGAGGAAGACCAAGTCTATCGTGAAAACTATGCACTCAAAGTTTCAGTGTTATACCCGGCATGTTTTGTCAGGGTCTACATTTTTGAGTGACCAACTCGAACTTGAACCCGATGCCATGAAGTGTTCAGTATTCCTCTCAGGTTCCAAATGTCTCCTACATTTTCAGGTTGGACATTTGCTGCTGAGTCAACCTGCATATTTGCGTAAGGGATACACATAATTAAAGTACCTTAAGTGGAAAATGACATCAAGAACCTACTTGATAAGAATAGCAAATTCAGTGAACTATCATTTATGAGTCAAGCCACAGAACATCACTGATTTGAGGTCAGTGCTAGTCCATGACTGAACTCAGGTAAAGTTCCCCTAGTTAGTTGACAATTGTCAACACAAGGAAGCATTATAAACCTAAGATCACATAGGTTACGATTTATATGACAAAACTCCTGGCAGATACGTGTAAATTAGCGCAACATAAGCCGCCAACAATTTTGTAAGGCAAATTGTTATCAATTCACAAGTTCATTCTGTCTATGAGGAATACAAGTCAAATAGTGGAAAAGACGAGGACAGCAAAACCATTGCACATGTAGACTTAGGGTTGAGATTCTCAAACTGAAGAACTATTTAACATATTTCATGCCTAAGGAATTATACACGAGTCAGAAGAGAAATGATTCCTGCAGTCTATGTTTGAAACAATTATATTCTTACCCAACACATCACAAACCTTTTTAAATATACAAGTCCATGCAGTATTAGCTACTTTCCATGTAATGCATACGATATAAAAATGATCTTTAGAATCAAATACCAACCGGCGACCTTGAAATTCCAAGTGAAAAATGATTATAACAGCTAATTTATGATTCAAATGAACAGTAAACATACTGCTTTTGCAACTATCTCTGTACTGTGCGGGATATTTGCTGTAACCTCAAAAAGCACCCATGCCCATTTGTCACTGTTTACGTCATCAGAAATGTATGGAATGCCAGTCTTTTGATATCTAGACGCCTCAACCCAGGTTTTGCCACCATCAATCGATACATCGACCCTCTCAATTCCACGGCCACCTCCTGCTACTGCATATCCACTAACTGTTACCTGCATAATACACGATAACTAAGGATCTGAGAGAAGAAAGGGCAACGGATCAAGTGATCAGAGTAATAAATTTGATGTCATAGTTATTCATTATGCTCAAGTATCTCCCCAGTTTAGTTGCACTTCAGTGGACAAAGAACCTGAAATAACCCAAACCAGAACAAGTTTTTGTAACATTTTTCAAACAGAGCAAACTGTTTAGACCAGATGATAAAACAGGTTCAATGACTGTTGAGTATGAGGAAGAGACTAAGTCTACATATTCAGGTAACAAAAAGACAGTAGACAGCATGCCTGCTCCCATGGTGGCAATACTACAAGTCTACAAAAACTACAAGCTACAAGAAAATTTAAAGAAGCAATAAACACAGAAATAAGTTTCATTTACAGCTACAGAACTTATAAAAATACAAACTTCAAGAGAAGAGGAAGGAAGAGACTTTACAAACCTTTCCAGGTTTTATCACACTCACATCCTCTATGGAACATATCACACACTGAAAAAGACAATTCAGGTAGTATTACTTCATTTTTGCTGAGAATTGATTGTGTATCATGGTTATTACAAATTCACTAGAAAGAGCCTATGCCACAGCTCAATATGTTATTTAAGCATTAAGAGGATACTAATGTAACAAGATTTAACAGGTCAGCCAAAGCAAATTGATACCTGAACTGGGAAATCCATTTGTGGCCTCCTAGCAGACCAATCAATGTTATCCCAATTCACAGAAGGAGGAAAAATTTTGTAGTCCTTTTGCATAAAGAAACCCTGCAATATATAGAGGTTTACACGAAAGCCATGTGATAACAGGGAATGAAAAATATATTGATTATTAATAATGGTTTCGAATATCCTAACCTGGCACTCTTCTGCAATTATGTTGATGGAATCCAACCATTTAACAGAACGGGCACCTATTACACCCGGGACAACAATGCGCAATGGATAACCATGATCTCTGTTAATAGTCTTTAGCATGGTAGCAAGACCATAAACTCGTGTTAGGGAAAAAAAAATAACTTTTTATCCTTAAGAATTTCAATAGCAAAGACAAAATGTGGCTGAAAGAAATATGAATCAATGGAAATTATGTCAATAAACAAGAATATGATTTGGTCAGCAAGCTGAGAAGGCAAACAGATTGACATGCAACAGACACACTGAACAAAATAAGGAAACGATAATAGCATTTGCTTCTATGAAGACAAAGTACACTAACCTCCCCATTCATCTCATAAGCAAGTAAAACATCAGCTTCAGGGTTTGTGGCCTGATTCAGTGGAATAGATGCTTTGTAAGGTCCTCCATTCTCCTCCTTAAAAAATCATGTTAAAATTAAGACACGTTCATCCATATCAATAATAACAAAAACACAAGATCGGAAATCGTGTCCAGAACATAAAGGCAACTACCTTACACCTGTCAACACTAACAAACTCAACATGTTTTCCACCTGACTTGGTGGCAACTGTCAACTTAGGTATTCCAACAAGTTCGAGGACATCAGCCAGTTTGGCACCACCCCAAACAGCTGAAATAAAAGTGCTAAAAAAGTTATGAGTTGAAAATATGAAACTCTGGCTGTAATCTCCACAGCACTAATAGACATGATATATAATTACACATTTTGAGGAAACATGATGTCCCTTGACCATTTGGGCACAAAGAAGCATTAATCCTTGCATTTATAGTATGATAATCATGACCCTTCCTCGGAAACAAAATTGCAGCAATGCAATTTTACATTTTGGTAAAGAATTGTCATAACTCATAAAAGCACAATAAGTAGAGCCAAAGTCGTATCCTATAAATCTATAATCAATCGGTAGACGGTCCTGAGTTGAAATATAGGGGGTTAAAGAAAAATCATAAGCTTTCAAAATCTATTAGCAGGCAGAAACGGTCCATCTTTGATACATTTAGAAAATGCATGAGGTCTCCAACATCTACACGACTGTTCTTCACAAGAAATTCAAGTCAACATCATGTACTAACATAGTAACATGCATATGCAAGAATGTATGCACTGTAGACAACATAGATGGTGAAGGAATAATAGGTAAAACAAACCATTCCCTATAGCAGAAACATCCCAGCCAACTCCTTTCACTGTTTTGGTTTTGCTCATTGCTGTTCTCCTGTTACCTGCACACTGCATTCAACAAAACCAAAACATATTATGATGTCATCCAACAAGGCCAAGGAAACCACAGATGAAGCTTACAAGCTACAACTTAAAGCATGTGAAGTGAAGCACCAAAATGATATAAAGCAAATAGAAAGGAACTAAGGAAGAATGTACCTGTAAAGTGGCTGCAACATTATATTTTGGAAGAGACCTGTTGTTGGATCACAATGAACATCTCCCCTTGTAATCAACTTAGTCAAGCAAATAATTAAAGCAAAAAATCAACTTTTTTTAGTCTCACAGAAATGGGGTTCTAGTTCTACACACCTGATATCTTTCATAAACAGCTTGGTGGGATAGTCAATCAAACCCGTAAATGAAACACAATATCTGTTTCAGTAAACAGGTTCCAGAATCAGTAACTTTTTACTTCAAAATCCTGTACTGTATAGTCCAATTACATAAAAAATGGTAATTATGAACATTATTAACAACCTGTCAATGTCATCAACAATTGGAATAGGGCCATGGTTCCTCTTGTAGAACAAGTACACTGGAGTTACATAAGAGGAAATCAAAGCCGAACGAGGTGGCTCTGCATTGAATGGTTGCTGAAGCAGCAGGAACAACAGTGAAAACACCAATACCCATTAAATTACAGCGAAACCCAGAATCGCAAATTCACAATAAAACAAAGCAAGAACAAAACTGAGTCCAAATCGATGAGTTTCAAGATCATATCAAGGGAAATAAACAGACAAGAGCAGAAGGAATATGAAAAAAATTCGGTTAACCTTGGAGTTGATTTGGAGACATGGATGTCGAGGCGGTTCTTTTGAGTAATCGGATGGTGCTACGAGTCCTGGCATTTTCTGTGCTCTGCAATAGATCAGATTGATGAATAATGATATTGGGTACAAACAAATACAGCACCGAACCATGGGGAGGTGGGAGCTGAAAGTGAAAGCCGAAACGGACTGTGACCAAGTCTCGCTCACAGCTCCATCATGCGACGTCGTCTGTATCTGTCTGGATTTGATTGGGTCATAATGGTGAGTGGGTTTTGTCCTTTTTCTCCCAATTAGGTCTCTGGTTTTGCATAAACCTCGTATCAAATTGGATTGTACATTCCTTAAAAGTTCGTATATATTTCAAAGCCAACTAATAAAAGAGCGGCCTTTTTCCGGCGGAACATGCTTGCGTGTAGTTCATGAGACTCAATACAATCTCAGTTTCATAATTTAGTGAAAAAAGATGCAGACACCTATATATTTCCTCCTACTTCTTTTCTTGGGATCATCATGCGCAGGTAAAAACGAAGCACCCATGGTATACACCGAAAAAACGAAGCACCCATGTTTCAAGTTTCAATCTTTATTAGGAATTTTTTTGTTTCCTCTGCTAAACATGATTTTTTTATCGAGACCATGAATGACACAATTGCTCCACAAGACAATGGTACGTAAATTTCTGTCCCTTCCAATGAACTGGCTTTATAAATTTACAAAGTTGTATTTTCTTGTTTGTGACAAACAGATAATCTGATCCTGAATGGTGGATTTGAATTTGGTCCGGATTTTGTGAGCAACTCAAGTGGTGGAGTTCTGCTTAATGAAGCTCCAACTCCTGTTCAATCTGCATTACCAGAATGGTCCGTTATGGGAACTGTCAAATACATAGGCTCGGATCATTACTTTGTTTCGGGAGGCAATGGCGCGATTGAGCTTGTCTCTGGAGAATCGAGTGGAGTACAACTCAAAGAAGGTTCTTCTGCTAATGATTCATGTGTTGGAGAGTTTGTGGTAGGGGCTCAAGTTGGAGCTGTAGGATCAGACTATGCAGTCAAGAATGTGACATTGTTGAGCAACGGGACAGGGTCAAGCCAGAGATTTTTTCGAAAATTCCAAACACATTTGACTATAATTTGTACAAATATATGCATGAACTATAGCAAAAGCCAGACCAAAGATGGTGTTTTGTTTGGTCCTGTTCTGGATGATGTGGTGTTGCGTGCGACTTCCGGCGGGCGCAAACTAGAAATGCAGTGGAAGATGTTGCTGGTTTTCCTGTTTTCAGGATTAGCACTTTTTTGAATTGAGTGATAGTATCAGATATGTGAAGTAGCTTCTAGTCATTAGTTTGCTATTTTTCTTGCTTAATTTGGAATGAATAAATTTAAGCATGCTCAGTTGATTCTAATACAAGTTACCCAATTTTGATCTGTAACATAAAAAATCAGATTCATATGCTCTGTTTGTAGTTGTTTCATACAATAACTCCTATGGTTTAGGCCCTTGGAGTTCAACAAGGCATTTAGAATGATAAAAAATCTTTCAAACATTAGGGTCTAATTGGAGTGATTTTGACTCCCAATTTAATCAAGGTAACCTTTTGTTCCCATGTCAAAGGCGTTGAAGCTCGGATGCCCGGCGCCAAACGTGCTGGAACGGACGGAGATTCACTATCTGTAGTAGGCATTGACGGTGCTGGGGCGGGAGGTGGAGAGGTTTCAGTTTTGACGCCGTGTGTTGGTGAACCCGGATTTCGAATAGCTGGAACGTAACCGGATTGAAGCTTGAAGGACATTGCTGGATGAACTAATCCTCTGTTGGTAATAAAATTGAGAAGCAACATAAGGAAATGGAAAGCAAATGATGATGTGAAATGGGAAATAGATGCCATGTTATTGCTTGCGGATACAGCTAATGGTTTCACATATGCGGAGAATGGACAAAGGGGCAAGCGTATATATATATGTGGAGGATTCTTGGTACCTGCATGTTTACAGGCAAAATTTATTGATAATTTTAACCATCCGAGAAAATTTGCAGGCCATGAAAAATGCATGTAAAGATGGAGAGTAAGGTTTTTATGGAACATGGAAGAACTGTGAGTAGAAAACTATGTCGTACAAAACGGAGGCAACATCTCCGCTAAAACCTTGATTCCTTTGGTTGGGCAAAGAACTCCATGCAAAGCCCAAAGAACACCTGAAGCTACATTTTCTACTTCTCAAGACTTTAGCTTGCTAGGTTAATGTATATAGTGATATCTAATTTCTGCAAATACGTACTTGCTAACCGAAACAAATTAACAAGTCCATAAAACACAAGGTGTTGCCATTTTCTCTGGCTCAATATAACACATGAAAACTGTCGGGAACGCAGTTTACATTACATGCGCAAAACAGAACCACAAAGCCTCCACCTACAGGGGTGTTGCCATTACACATACACTCCAATCTCTATTACATCTTACAAGTCCCATCTATAAGGTTATGGTACTGTAAAATATCATGCAATAACTCACAAAGTAACTTAACAAGACACAAATGTATTTATTAGGCAGGCTCCAGCAGGTTGCTATCTTCCCAACACTTCTCAAGAAGACTCACCCGATCAGACTTTATGTCCCCAGCTTGCGCTTTATGGAATATCAGTCTAAGTACCCGTCTGCCATGCTCCACACCTACTAGATTCCCATAGTCTACAAAGATCGGTTTATGCAGCAGAGCCTGCTTGTTCACATAGGTCTAATAAGTCCAGGGTCTGCAAAACAACCAGCCAAAATTCAGGTCTATCAGTTACCGCACAAAATATATAAAAAAAAAATACAACCCAAAAACAACTACACAGCTCAGTCATACCTCTGGAACTGAGAGCTCAAGACGAAACTTGGGACCATCGTAGTGGTGCAGAACTGGCCTAAAAGCATCTTCTTCCAATGCCTTGCAGAGCTTCCTAACCCGAATTCTCACCTAAGCAGCAAGGAAAAAACAAAGGACATACAAGCCACATAAATGGAATGTCAGAAATCTTATATAAACAAACTAGCCCAAATTTATTCATTACTCTATATTATACCTGAGCAGGGAACCTTGACTCGCCTTTACATTTTTTATCTTCCCAAGCAGTTGGATCAATGTTAGAACCCCCAAAAGTTGATGCCTGTGGAAATCCAATTAAATAAGCACAAAAACATAAGCCAATAAACTAACCAGAACAATAATACATTGCAGTAACATTTGGACCCCTATTACTGCAAATCTAGATATATTATGTCCATCAATAAATACTATGCACGGTCAATCAACTCGAATTCATTTAGAAGAGGAAGAAACACAGAAATATTTCTCGATATGTCAGCCAACTTTGCTATTCTTTCCATACCAAAACGAGTATCCACTTCTCTATAAAAATGTTGAGTGTCCACTTTCCCTTTTGGTAGGTAAGTTGTGCATGGATTACCAAACAACAACCTTAAGATAGATTAATTAGAAGTCCTTAACAGCAAGAGCACGTGTGGGTATATGGAAAAATGTACAACCCTAACTAACTTAATCTAATTTTTCTCAAAAATAGGAAAATAGACACCTATTTCAGAATGGAGTATTATGTCAATTCTTTCAGCAAAATAATCAAAAAAAGAGCATCCTACTTTAACTACAATACAGTTTCATTAAGGCTGCACCTATAAGCACAACAGACTGGTTCATAAATATGGCTTATTACCTTGAGCATAGTAGATATTTCAAAATATAAAGGAATAGTTAGCTCGTATACCTCAAAAATTCCATGCAACTGGTGAGTTGTATAGTTATAAAGAAACAGAGGTAAGCCTGGAGTTATTGCCCGTACAGAATCCCGATACCTTGGTGGCAATCCTACAAAATGGAATTGGAGATGAAAAATAAAAAAATTGTCAACATAGTAAATTTGGGAAACAATGTACAGAATATATTTCCGATTGAAGTGTTAAGAGAGTTTCGATAAAGGTGCGTATCAAATTTTCAATTACTAATTGTTGCATAAAAATATTATTTGGGTCCTCATCAAGTTATCTAACCATTTAACTACTGGTTACTAATTAGGAAGCTTTTACCCTGTACAGGTGTAAACATCCACATCAATTTATTATTGATTATATTCACCAATTATTTTATAATACACCTTCTAAACTTAGATTGGAAACCTTCTACTGTTCTACCTAGGTATCCCATTGTGTCCAAGAAAGCATAAAAGGGAAAATCACACTTACCAAATAGCTGGCGCTTTAGATCTTCCTGCATCGTATCATTGTTGCACACAAAGATGTATCCTCCAAGCACCTCATTTCGTGGGAGAGTCTCTGTTGCTGGCAAAGTCTTGAACCTTTTGTCAACAGCATTGTTGGCATTCGCATTGTCATTATTGTTATTGTTGTTTGCCTCTTTGTTGCTGTTATTGTTGCTGCCATACTTGGTACCGGGCATATTCCCTATAGTGGCTGTATTGCTTTTTGGGTACACTGCATTCATATTGTAAATACCATTCCTGAATGCATTCTTGCTCCCATTTTCAGTTATCTTGGAATCCAAGTTCAGCATGTTAAAGTTAAGGCTTTCAAATTTGTTATCTTCCTGGTACCCAAATTTGTCCCTTGGCCTAATTTCAGTTGGGCCCTTGGAGAGATCAAGGTTATTCATGCGCTCGCCCTTCACCCTTGTCTGATCAGCCAATCTAGACGCAGCCATGAACCATTTCTGATCCTCTCCAACTTTAGATTGTCCTCGAAGCTCATCACCCAATTGCCAAAAGCTGTTCAAGTTTTCCATCTTTCAAACCCTGAAGTAAAAATAGACAGAGCAAACCCTTGTTAACATGTCCAAAGAAATAAATAGATAAAAAATTGAGGCAGTAAAAAAATATACAACGAAGTATCGTAGGTTTAAATTAAATTTAAGCAAAAAGAGAAAAGATGACTAAAATGTATCACAAATTTAAGAGAAAGGGGGGCTTGAAAGTTGAAGCACTTAGATAAGATACTTTTTATCAACCGATTAACCAGAAAAAATAATAATTGAAATAAATCATGCCCTTGAAAGGAAAGGGTTGAATACCCGTGTTTAGAAACATGTTCATAAAAACATTTAAAGCAGAAGTTCTCATAGACTTGCCATCTTTGACTGCTTTCGCCATACAAACAATGAAATAAAACAAAGAACATAAAAACCATGGTGTGACCCCAATGGAGTAGGTGGAACCAAACCAAAGAGGGCCTGAGCCACATCTCCAACCCTTGGGTCGATTTTCCTCTAAGATAATGAAGACGACCGTCACAACAATTTCTCAGCGCATATAAATCAAACCAAATAGCAAAATTCACAGTCTCTTGAAAGATCCAATAATTTCATTAGAAGCTAAGCAAATGACAACTAAAAATCAGAGAAAAAAAAATCATAATCAATATTATATACGTAAATCCATTTTCTCAACCTCTAAACCAAAACAAAAAAAAATACAAAATACAAAATACAGAGCTAAACAGGTAGATACATGGCATTTCTCGAATTCCTACGGTAGTTGAAACTGAAATAATCAACATTTCACACAATTAAACCGATAAACTCAGTATGTAACACAGCTTACTCAAAATCTCAGCTCCATCAGAAATCAAAACAACAATTTAACAAAAAGTGAATTGAGTGAGCTGAAGTGGGAAAAGAGAAATAAACGCAAATTGAAGTAATATAACAGAAAACAGTAGAAGTAAACAGGAAAATAACTGGATACGAAGACGAGTAAGGGTCGATCTAAGTGGATTTGCAGAGAGAGATTCGAGTGGAACCCTAGATTTGGGGATCGAAGAGAGCGAGAGAGAAGCGAACGCACCTTTTATCTGCTGCACTTCTGGCTATGTGAGAGACCAGTATGACACGACAGAGAGTAACTCACCAGGGTGGATTTTTTTGTACTTATAGCAGCTTCTTGTGCCCAAAATGCCCTTCTCTTGTTCCACTAATTTCACTGCTGCCACTCTGTTTTTTTGAAAATTTCCTCGTCTTTTGATTGGTTGTGTTTTCAGAGTTTGGCTGAAATTAATGAATGGAGTGGATGCTCACGCGCGCATGAGATTGCGTGAATTGTAATTACATTGTTTAGCCAAAACTCATGTGATGTTCTTTTCAAGTTTTATGGAGCAATTAATGCAAGTTTGGGTTTTTTGGCTTTTTAGTCTAATTGAAAGAATAAATTAGAAGAATGGCCACATAATCCATAAATTTAGTCATCTAGCCCCATAAACATATTTGGAAATTTTTTAATATATGCTTGGCGCCACTCCAAGTGGTGCCAAGGGTGTGGCGCCAAGCTCCTATTAAAAAATATTATTCTTTTC
>JAYMTA010003293.1:0-14565 GCA_036897625.1 Pelargonium cotyledonis | reverse complement strand
TCCGCTTAACGTTGCGTTAATCCGTGCAGGTTACAGGTTCCAATCCAAGACCCGACGCATCAACCCGAAGACCAAGGCCCAAACTCCCCACATTGACCACTCCTGACACATGGACAAGAAGACCTATACGACACCGTTCGAGCTTTGATTTCAGACTTGGAAAAAATAGTCGAATCATCTGTAATTTTTACCAGTATAGTAAAGAAACAACAATTTTAACCGACAAAACCGGTTAAGTTGAAATTTTGTAACATGAAAAGAGACCTTAATTCATAATCTCTTATGACGTTTTTGGTTATAACTTGTATGAAACTTTATTAGTTGAGCATGTATTGGGATTTGTTGGTTAACATTCATAATCTCTTAGGGTGTTTTCGGTTTCTAGATGATAAAAACAAATTGGGATTTGTTTCGGTTCACGTACTTATTATTAATCTTGTTCTGAAAATGGTAGCAAGAGAGGCTTGTAACTCCTTTCTGGTCTGTTCCTCACCTGACAACCCTATCTTGCTACATTTTAAGCTAATTATCTTTTTCTTTTTTTTTCTTTTTTTGAAACCTCATTTTAAGCTAATTATCATTATTATGAGAAAAATTTGTCAAATTAGTTTCTGAACTATCGACCCAGCTAGTTTTGCTAGTAAACTAATTTTATATCGAAATAATCTGCTGACTACTGAAAACCGAGTCCTGATGTTAACTTTTGTTAGTTTTTTTGTCGGTTTTATTGATGTGGCATTAAATACATATAGAGATCGAAACGAGTATTTAACGCATGTTAATGTGGAGAATTATTTTGGGCTGCTTTGTTCAATAGTTGGGGAACTATTTTAACATACAATTATGATGTGTTTGGGAACTCTCATTTGATTTGAAATGTTGGATTTCAGTCAAATGAGTTGTTTGGAAACTTCAAAAATTTAGATTTGGATTTGAGTGAAATCCAATAACATTTAAATCATGTCTAGAACATGAGATTTCAAATGACAGCTCATAACTTGTCAGTTGAAATTCTTTGTTTTTCCAAACATTATATTTGTATTTGAAATACAATATTTCAAATCCAAAATTTCAAATGACTAATTTCAAATCAAATCCATGTTCCTAAACGCAACCTTAGTTTATAGACAAAATTAGTTAGTTGGGTTATGATAATTTGAGGAAAAAACTATAAAAATAGTTCATGAAATATCAAGATCCGGATAATTTTATGCCAAAAGAGTCTTCTAACTATTGAAAACTGACTAAAATGGTTCTGATGTTAACTGCTACTAGTTTTTCGTCAGTTTTGTTGACTCGACATTAAAAATAATAAAAAATAAAAAAACAAAACAAAACCAAAAAACTACTACTTAACAAATGTAACGTCACTCTCAAGAAAACAAAAATGTTATCATTGAGTACTGTATTAGTCGTTTTTTAAAAGTTGGGGGCCGCTTTAACATGCAATTGGTTTTTACACAAAAGTGGCCATGTCCTTTGTATCATTGTATGACACATGAGTGCATTATGTCTAAAAGATAAATAACCATTTTTAAATTCTGTATCATAATTACATAATATACCAATACCTTTACGAAGATTAGCTCAAATAGCAATTTGATGTAACAATATTTATGATTGAATTATGATAAAAGAGTAAAATGTGTATAGTTGACTGATATAATTCTATATCAGTTGTAATTTAACCAAGTCAATAAAGTGATGACATCTCATCAAATTTCACTTATACCCACCCAAGTAAATTTGTGGGAGCGGAGCGACCCGTTCGGATTCATGATTTTAAATGAGGTATTATCACCTCATTAGTGCAACTGATATAAAGTTTATATCAGTCAACTAATATCTATATTACTCTGGTAAAAATTTATATATGCTCTTGAATATAAAATTATATATATGTACCTTTTCACTGGAAAGCCTCAGTTCCACAATCCTCTTCATTACAAGCATCTCTTGCTACATTTTTTTTCTTCAATTTTCTTGTATTAGAAACCACACAAACTGAGCATGTCAAAAGATTTGTATTTTGAATTTGTTTTTCAAACTAGGTAATAAATTATGTAAAATGCAAATGAAGAGGATTGACACATGTGCATTTCGTTCCTGCATTTCACGCTGTATTTTTCTCTTTACAAAAGTTTAGTGTTGAACTTGCATACATTTATAGGTAGACTTGCATGCTTTTATTGGTGCAAAAAATAAACAAAACTAGATTCGAGACAATCATCAATGGATTTCCATATGTGTCTTATGTGATACCAAATGTTCTTTAAACAAATATTTTCCAAAGAAAAAGTACATCATAATCTAAATAATTAATAGATGTTCTATGATTTTTTTAGTAAAATTTGGTCGTAATAAACTAACTAATTGAGATGAGATGAAACTATTATGAAAAAAAACGCTCTTTTTTTCATATTTGTTACCACCAGCATTTTAAAAGGTTTTAGCATGACTCTAGCTAATAGTTTTAATTTTTATTATTATTTAGAAACAATCAAAATTGCCCTCATACCACTAAGCGTGTGGATCAACTGGTAAGGGGATGTTCCAGGTTAGCCTGAGCTCTCGAGATCGAGTATCAGGAAATGCAACTGCGTTAAAACTTGGTAGGGAGAGCTTTGCCGCCCTTGTAGTCCTACCCGGCTCGAATAAGGATTTAGTCCGGGTGTGATAGAACAGTTTAAAGGTGTCAACCGCGAGTTTGCGGTTCAACTCAAAAACCTCATGGTTTAGATATAAAAAAAATTGCCCTCATCGACTTCTAATTGATTTTTTAAAATCATTCAACATTTCAAAACCAACCATCAAAGAAAGACAACACTAGAGTTACAATATGGGGAAAAAAATAGGATAAGAAATAACAAATCTCAACTACTATGTAGTTTATAAAAAATAAAAAACTACTATGTAGTTTTTTTCTTTTTCTTTTAATTTTACGATTTTAATGATGAAAAAACTTAGCAAAAATTGCTAAAAATGTAAGAAAATAATAGAAACAAAAGGTATAGTATTACATGTACCTTCTACGTTTGAATGGATTTCATCGATACGTACGTCAAGTAAGTGATTTTAAATCTTAGATTTGTCTACGATGAGAGAAGGGGTATATAGAAGGATAGTTGCATCGTACCATTTTAGTGATAAGTGATTGCATATTTATATATCGATGAAATAGGTTGTTCAATTATCAACAACATAAATAAAGAGACAAAAAAAAAAAAGACGTTACAACATTTTGTGGTGACAGAGCGAATTGAGAAGTTTCTAGTAACACGTAACGCAAAATTATGCATTGTTTAGAGTTAGCTTGAATCATGTGAATAATGTTGGGTTAGGTAATGTTCAACTTTATATCGGTTAAAGTAAGTGATTTGCAAGTATCACGAGGACACAATTTTTTTTAAGTACAATATGTGTTTATTTTGGTCTATTAACTATTTATTTTGTTTAAAATTGGTACCCAATTTGATTTTTGTTTCTGTTTGGACTCCAAATAATCTATATTGTTCCAATTTGATCTTTCGACCATATGCTATTTTGTTTCATTTTTGTCCAATCTACCAACGATCCCACCAAATTAGACTAACGCTACATTTAAAAAATAAATCTAAAAATATGTTTTTGACGTGACAACCATGTGATAATTAAATTAACTAAATTTACGAATGTGCCAGTTTTCAACAAAAATTGTAAATTAAGAGGCCAAATTAAATTAGACAAAACTGGCATGGTGACCGCATCCATCAATACAATTTGTTTCAAATTAGTCTTATCAATAAATTTAGTTAACTTAAGCACCACGTGACGGTCATCACACCAACAACAGAAAAAAATCCTGCGACATCCTAATTTGTCGACACTAATATAGACTAGACTAATTTGAAACAAAATAATAGGAATTTGTGACCAAATTGGAATAATATATAGACAATGTGGAATGAAATTAGAACAAAAATAAAATAAATTGTTTTTGTGATTTTGTGTTTCAACTTCAATTACGGTTATTTTGTGTTAATGTCACGCAAGTTTTTGAGATAAATTGTAAGTGAGTTTTAGTGCTAATTCAGAAGCATCACTAGAGACTTAGGCCTTGTTTGGGTGGTCTAGTCCAATTGTTTGTAGAGATAAATTGTCTGTACAGGTAGCTGAAAGGGGGTAAAATATTTGTAGAGAATACATGTTTTGCTTGGTAAATTAATGTCTGGAAGAAAATTGAAAAAGAATTTTGAATTTTGAGATTATTTGGTAAAGTTGTCTGAAAGTAATTATATTAATTTAAATTTACTAGGGCACCCTTTTATTAATAAATAAAATAAAAATGTTATATTTAAAAGATACTGTAGTGAACCCTAACGTGTATTTTCAAATTGTGCCTCTTTTCTGTGGTCGACTATAGCCATTATGTACCTATTTTTGAGGGCATGGTTGATGACAATGAAGGTACCACCCTGCTCAAGGGGTACGGTGGCAAATGAAAAGGAGCTAAGCCACTGTACTCAGAGAGTAGGGGCGGTCACAAGAAGATAATGAAGACAAGTGTAGAGAAATCAAACTATTACTTTTATTTCATGAAAATATAATGTTCATACATCAATGGAGATCCTACATTAGCACCAAAATAAAACTATGCTATGTTGAGCTACGATATGCTAAGCTATACTAGGTAGTGCTATGCCCCTAGAAGGCCAGCAGGATACAAAGAGGAAGGTGGGTTGTGAGGCCCATAGGTGTTGAACTGGAGAGATCCCTCCTTGTGAACCCCTATAGAATGGTCTAATATGAGATGTCACTCCTCATTGTTCTCCCACTCTATCTCGTTTGTTGCAATGTCCTTTACTAATAGATAAAAAGTGTTGCAACTGTCGAATAACCTATGCTCCATGGTCATCATAGGGTCAAACTTTGGAGCCACCCAAGGGAACTTCTCACAGTATTTATGATGGTCACACTCCCCGTGAGTTGATGTACTCCTCATGAGTGAAAGGGAACAAGTAACATAAATCTCTTACTATAGGGTGAAAGGAAGAGGGGTCTTACAAATTTCCTCTGCTTGAGCTGGGGTGATGCGCTTCAGTCCTAGAGTCGTCCGAAGAACCTCATTCCTACCCAAGGATTTCCCTTATGTCATCCACTATGACAGACGAGCACGAGAGGCAACAAACTGAGCTGGAGTTTTCGCTACCTGGGGTGTCTAGGTACCCATCGCCTCGCGAAGTTGAGTCACCTCAACAGCCAGCTACAATGGACAACACCATGTGTTTATATCAATGATAGCAATATAAAAGATGAACTTAAAGAAGACATGGAGAATGGCACACCTTGGTACGCTCAGTTTGCTTTCTCTTCACATAGAAAGAAGTAGTGCTCAACTTTGTTTGTAAATGTGTCTCAATAGAGATAGTTGCTCACTGCCTATCATCACTCTCACTCAGCGGGATCTATCATTCTCAGCACACAACTCATCATCCAACTGAGCACATCACGCCTTCAAAGCCTCAAATTATGAGGTAGGCATGATGCCATCAAGGTAAGGAATCCCTTGTGATTCCATCACGAGCATGTCCCTAAGTCTAAAAACAACACGAAGAGTGTTACTGATAGGAATAAAAATAAAGAATTCACATTGATGAAGACAAAACAGGGGAAAGGGTACATGAAGAAGGTTCTCATCTGCTTGCTTCACCATCTGGCGGAACAGATAAGCAGTGGTGAGCACTGAAGGACCCCGATGAGGGAGAACCTTTATAAGTTGAGCCATCAAAGAGTCCATAGTCTTACTACAAGGGAAGGATGCATCAAGAACTCATCATCATCAATGCCTAAGTCGATGTGGGCGACAGTCGACCTCATAGTCTCAAAGTCCATCACCTCAATGACAGGGGTAAAAGAGCATCCCGTCTCAAGGGGCACAAAGGACCTCGCAGAGTCCTCACCTGCAGGGTCCAGAGTGGGGGAATGAGATTCCACCTCATTGCCACCTTTCACCTCACAAACTGATGGAGGTTCGGACGATAGTGAGTCATCAGCATCGGTCCCAGACTCTTCCTCATCAAGTAGTTCCTCGGTGTGCTTCCTTTGGGTAGGTGTAAATACTTCCAGAGAAGCTGAGAGGGATACCAAGGGGACAAAATATCTCTTGCTGCTCTGCAGCAAATCCCTCATCTGTAATATCTGACCGGTATTGAAGGACTTCCTACCCTCCATAGATCGCGGGCCAGTGACTGCAGAGCTGGAAAAATGATGTTAGTATGAGATGCTAATGATGTTAATACAAAAAGAAATAGAGAATCAAGTAGAAGAAAGAGAATGACTTACATGTTTTGATGGGACCTTTCTCATTAAGAGGGCAGGAGGACAAGGCCGTACAATTCTCGATCCACCCTTGGTCAGCAGTTTCCCTATTAATAGGTCAAGAAAAGTCTTGGTTCATACGAATAATCTCTAACAGAGGAGAGACACCTTTATAGACACGCCTAACAACCCAACAAAATACTAAAACGGTCTCCTAATCAGGAAGTCAACATCATAACCCATGTTGGGAGGAAGACCCTTTGTCACATTTCATAGTTCTTCTTGTTTTATTCAGTCAGAGCTGGAGGTTCCTTGGGAGGTGACGCACAAACAAGTGACATTTTTTTATGGGAAGGAAAACCCTAAGTGTGACTTGATGTAAAATTTGTGGTTGTGCCACCCATCATCCTTAGCTCACTTAGAGGAACTTTGTACCCGAACCGGTAGGTTGTTTTGGAGCATACCAATGAGAGAACAACTTTACTGATGGTTCCCTACCTATTAAATGACACAGGGTGGCAAAAAAATAGATCTTCCAGATTAATGCATGGGTCAGGTCACCCAAGTATAAGCTTATTTTAGCAATGCCGAGCTCCATGAAGGGGTTCATAGGAAGGGTCACCCAGTAGCAAAGTGACCCATGAACATTGTCACCTCTCCCAGATAGGGACCACCGTCCTTCTTACTAAAGAAATGAGGCTTGAAGTCTTTATGATCTATACGATGCAGTGAGAACAACCTCGCTATCTCATCCTTAGTGACAGGATAAGAGGGACCCTCTTCAATAAATCTAAACATAGAAGAGGGATTGGGCTCTGCATCAACCAATGCTTGCACCTTGGGGGGCAGGATAAGCCCTTGAAGAACTGCAGAAGACACACTAAGAGGAGCAAGGGAGGTCCGAGGAGTAGGACGAAGGGGAGCCAGAGTTGTGGTCTCATCATCTGACCTCTCCCCAAATAAATCTCGACAAGTCACAGACATGGTGGCAAACTTCTTTTCACGAGTAGTGGAAGAAGATGTTGCTTGTTTCTGATTCTTGAAAGATCTAGACATGGTGCTTAAAAGAATAGAAAATTTGTTAAGTTATGGAAATACACAGAATTGAGAGTTCATAATTAAAATAAAAAGGCACAATCTAGTGGTCAAGAGATACAACCCCGTGGACCCATGCTTTAAGCGGGAACACCATCTATACGGTACTATCAAGTCGTGACCGTGACCTCTGTCTCGCGTCGACATGATCTGTGGATGAATCTGTGAGGCCACGAGGACCCTGCCTTCCAGTCTCGTCAATGTGCTTCACCACACGTGTGTATCCATCCCCTCCCGCACCAATTTGTGAAGTTGCACGAAGGAGGGCAACACATGTCACGCACAACCCCCACGACCATGCAACGCAACCACGCGTCCAAGAGTACCCATATGCTATAGACACAGCCCCGCATTGCACACCTTGCTGCGCAGGAACCAATCACAAACAGCAACAACCCGCCAAGCACGAACCGTTTGACCGTGGACGGACAAAGATGCATACCGACAAGCTGCAAATGTCTATGCACCTTACCACGCATAAAAAAGTAGTGGCAGTCTTGAACCATACCGTACACATCAAGCAAAGGAGAAATAATGACATATTCAAAAATTGAAAGAAAGCAAGTAGGAAAAAAAAATTATTACTTACTTGCATTCGAATGATTGGATAAGCTTCGGGAAGAGTGATCCAAAATTAAAGTTTTAAGTCTCGCGCATGCGAGAAATAATTAGATTGTCAGGATCTCATTTACAGAGCAAGGGAAAGAGTTGGTTTCCCATTAGGAAACTTAGTTGGCAAGGAACATGAGAGTTTTCTCGATTAAATTAGGAAACATATATCCTAATTCAATAAGGAAAAGATAGTGGAGCAAAACAAAAAAAATTGGAAGATGGGTCGATTCTACAATACTCTAGCATGGATTCGATAAATCAACTCCATTCGAAGTGAGGGAAAATTGATTCAGTATAAAAAATCGGCCACCTCTCAACCGTCATGTAATGCGTGGCATGACAAGTCAAGGTCAAAAGTCAACAAGAGAATTAAATTGGGTCTCCAAAACAACAGGACCATGTGAGCCGCACGGACCCACTAGACCACGTGAGCCACATGGACTCACAAGGTCATGTGAGAGGTATGACCACCAAGGTAGGGCCCACTCGGCCTCACTTCCTTTTTCTCTCCCATATGGTTGGCCCCAATGAGGATGTCAAGTCACTGATTCTTACTTTTCAGTTTTCTAAATTAAATTTTCATCCCTCAGAGAAGTCCAATCAGAATTAGGAAAGTTAGAATAAGGAAATCTCAAAAGGACCACTGGCCAAGGGACCTCTAGATAGGGGACCTTTGAGAAGGGGATCACCCATCATGGATCACTCATCAAGGATCATCTATCATAGATCACCAGAGCAGAGATCTCCTGACCAGGGATCACAGGAACAAGGGTCTCCGGACGTAGTAGACCACCGGGATCAAAAAGACATGTACCAAAACAACCCAAGACAAGGGATCATTGGTCTAGCAGACGACCATGTGACTAGACATGAACTCCAAAGAGATCCCATGCACCTCACTTGGCTCCACTCTCTAGCCCATACACTCCCAAACACCTATGTAAGATGAAATTCACCTTCCACATGACCGGAGGTCGAAGTTAGCAAGATCTCAGTGACAAGAAAGGTCAACTGGCAATGAGATAGACTGAAAATGTTGGCTGCCCTATTGGTGTGCAGATCCAATAAACACCGCGCCATCACCAAGCTCCTGTCATATTGGTTTCCACTTTCAGATCCAACAAGCAGTGAACCGGAGACCATAGAGCCCGAGGGCTCCCCATCTAACCACCGACCTCCCAGATCCCACCATAAGACATGTAAGCTTATAGACTATAAAAGAAGTCTTAACCCACATAATTAGAGTTAGTCATTTTACTCTTTGAACATACTCGCAAGAACTCGAAACACTCTCAGTCGTTCTTCGTGTGTTCATCACAATATTCAAAGATTATTCGTCTCAAGAACGATATTCGGAGATTCGATTCTCAGTCAATTCTATATTTCATGTTTATGTGAAGACTTATTCTCACGCCGGAGGCGGTTCATCGGACACACATCTGGGGCACTATTTAACGGTGTGTTACCTACGCAGACTCACTGTCACTGACCGGACGTGAATCACTGCTACCACTAGAGACTCAAAGAACAGAAGACTCTAATTTTGACTTGTCAAAATCCCTAACATTTGAGAAAAAAAAAGACCACATTGAACTCAATCAGAAACTCTTACTCAAAATAAGAAGACAACATGACACCGTATTGAGCCCTTGAATATGACTTTAAAAAAATAGTCTATTCACTACTAAATTCTAATTTTGTTTTGTACTTTCTTCATAATAGCATTTTGTTCATATTATTATATTTTGCAGTCAACTGTTTCCATGTTCTGCATATATCGTTTGGCTCTAGAAAGATTACATGAAGACATGTGCATCACCAGAACCATGGTTGGCTCAACCTTGCTTCAAATGAAGCAACAACTTTAGGCTCTAAAAACTTAAGACCCCATATTTTTTAATTAAAAAATGTTAAATTTTAAATATTAATTATATTTACTTTGAACTGTTAAGTTCATATTTAATTTGAGAAGAAACATTACACTCAAATCCAAAATAAATCTTACTAGTTTATCTTTCGTGCATTGCACGTGCGTTGAGCAACTTAAAAAGACTTAATGTTTAAAACTTTGTAAGTTACATTGCATTGCAATGCCTGCCCACAAGACTATTGGTCAATTGAGTGCTCGATTCAGGTTTATTAGCACAAGTGGAAAGACCTGTTGTTGAAATAAATGCTAGTTGTTTGGAAATGGAAGAGTTGCATTTTCACTTCCAAGCATCACAATTACAGTTGAAATGTTTGGACGGTCATTTGGGTCATCTTGTACACATAACAGACCGACATTTACACATTTCATAAACTCACTTTTGTTGCAAGATTCGCATAACGTCTGGTCCATTAGATTCAATGCATTGCCATCTCCCCAAAATCTCCAAGCCTGCACATGAGGATGACTATAGAAAATGATCGAGTGCAGTTCATCAACTTACGTATCCAAGAAGGCTCAATGAATC
The DNA here is from genome assembly GCA_036897625.1 of Pelargonium cotyledonis. Taxonomy (NCBI): domain Eukaryota; kingdom Viridiplantae; phylum Streptophyta; class Magnoliopsida; order Geraniales; family Geraniaceae; genus Pelargonium; species Pelargonium cotyledonis. The sequence continues at coordinate 4,105 of JAYMTA010003293.1, read as the reverse complement.
TTCTGACCCATAACGTCTTATTCCCCCCTTTCCACTGATAATCTCAAGTATAACCACACCAAAGTTTTAAAAAATCAGATTTCGCTGAGAAAATGCCATCTAGTAGATACTTCAGAGACATACAACCACTACAATACAATGAATATTGTCACATTATCAATGGATGAGTCATGTTTAAATGAATTTAATTTTGTCATGAAAAACCCATAGCACTCACTAGGTTCCCGCAACTCGATCTGTTTGTACTGGCCTTGTTATGATTGCCAACAACAATCCTTGTCAGCCCAAAGTCTGAAGTTTTATGGTTCATTTCCTAGTCGAGAAGAATGTTGATTGTTTTCATATCTCTATGGATGATCCTCGGCCATGAATATTGGTTGAGATATAGAAGCCCGCGAGCAATTCCCATAATAATGTTGTAGCGCATCTCCCAGTGCAATGAAGCAAATAGCTTACTAGCTTGCATAATTTCAATTTTTCATTTGAGAGCATATTCTTCATCCAAAATAAATCTTACTAGTTTATACTTTATATTTCGTGCATTGCACGTGCATTGAGCAACTTACAAAGACTTCATGTTTAAAACTTTGTAAGTTGCATTGCAACGCCCATCCAACGCACATGCAATGCACGTAACATAAATTAGTATAATCCAACTCTAAATTTTTTTAGTATAATTAGAAGACTAGATTTACATCAAATACATTATTTCAAATGAAAATCAAGAATTCAAATAAAGTATAATATTGTTTAATTTATTTTTGGAATATAAACTTCCATTATATATATAGACACACATACTGTAAAAGTTGAATACAAAATTGAATTTATAATTCGTATTAAAGCGTCATTTCATAAACTTTACATTTTTGACACAACATTTTATTAAATTTTAAATCTACCCAAAAATAATAAATCTTACTCGTTAATGTTTTGTGCATTAAGCACTACAAAAAACAGGGTTTTTTGCGAGCAAGTATATTGCTCACTACTTGCTCGCAAATAACGAATGGCGAGCAAATTGTGAGGAGTATATTAACTCCTCACAATTTGCGAGCAAATTTTTTAAAGCAAATGGCAAGCAAATTGTGAGGAGTAAATTAACTCACCAATTTCTATCAGTTTGCTCGCAAATTCCTTGATACTTGCTCGCAAAGTGCTCGAAAAGTAGCGAGCAAATGGCCTTTGCCAAGTTTTATTGGAAGCTTTGTCTTCATTACAAGAACCCTTTATTTTTATTTGACTCGGTCTCGAATATATATATTTTCATCGGCTAATTATTTCTCTCATAAACGATTTGAATTGAATAGTTTCTTTAATATGGAAGCATTTTCAAAGATCATGAAGAAGTACGACAAGGTATACATGTTACATATACGATCAGTCAAATGGTCTCTCGAATATCAACATTTGATTTAGTCACTTAATAAACATGAACAATTGGTTTTCTATTAATAAACAAATAAGTTAGCGAACGTGATTCCCAAAAGAAGATGAATAACCCTTTATTCCTCTCTCCATCCTCTACAATTCCGGTGTCCGATCAAATGATCAGTTTCGTTAGGATATAATATTAAAATATAAATGATGATTTGAATTCTTAGTCGAACTAGTCATTTAACATGGCATAAGAGTGTATTGTGAGTTCTAGGTCACAACTATGAATCCTGAAACCCTCAAATCGTGAACTACTTGTCATTTTTTTTTTTTTAATCTTAACCCTAGCCTATAGTTTTGGCACCTTACCGCACCAAAGTGGTCTCTTACACCACCACCACTAAGGATGTGTTGAGTGAGGATTGATCATGAGACCTTCTTCCACTCACACAACTGGATTAACCAACTGCGCCACCCTTAGTGGTTAAAATAATAATTAAATGACATGTCATCAATAAGGCCATTTTTCCATGTTATCAAATTTTGACCACGTCAGCGTACTTTTTTCCACCGAGGCATTACAGCCTCCACGTAAGCGATACTTAACAAATAAATTGACGGAATGTAACGACGGGTACTCATTTGAGTTTAAAATATAAAGATGGATACCAAATTAGATATAAAATAAAAATATAGATACTCAATTGGGTACAATAAAAATTTAGGGACTAAATCGAGTACAATTACAAAATTGAGTACTAAAAAAACATTTATCACCTATTAACAAGGTATAGTACTGTTCTGCGTTTTTCGCTTCCTCCCAGCTCCGAGACTCCGATAGTCCGTTCTTTTGCCGCTCCTCGCCTCCGTTCTTCGCTGCTCCGTTCCTCACTTCCTCGCCGCCGTCCACGGCCACGGCGTCATATCCTCGCCGCCGAACACCAACTATACTGCTTTTTCTGGTATTTCACTGTTTCACTGTCAGTTTCAAACCTTACCTGGAAACAAACGTTGAAAAACATATTTGTTTGGCCGTGGATGTAAGCTATGGCTGAGCTATGTTAGTTTTTGTGTGTTGATTTTTTCTATTCAACTTTACTTGATCCGTTCCCAACAAAAATAACACTAGTGTGCTGACTTTTTGCAAATATTGAGAATAAATTTAACTTGACTTTTCACTACTGTCCTATTTGACTTTTTGTTGCAAATGTTATGTACTCCACACAAACTGTTTGATGTGCGAATATTAAGACTAATTTTACTGTCTTGTTTTGTTTTTTTCAAACATTAAGAATTATTTGATTAGCGATGTGCCATTGTTAACAAGCTCAAGTTGCTATATTTTTTAGTGGAAACCCAATTTCGTATGATCGAATTGTGACCATTCAGGGGAAAAACATATGAGTTATATAATAAGCCAATGTTTGTTCATTTGAATTGGAACGCTAGACAACCGGGGTGAATTATTTTATTTTTCATTTGTTTAAGTCAGGTTCTACACTTGGTGTGTGATTTTGGTGTTTTTAGAGTTCCTGAATAAGTTTTTTGCGTTGTCTATATCGATTATGGTGTTTTTAGAGTTCCTAAATAAGTTTTTTTCGGGTGAATATATCAATTACATTAAGGAATTATTAGATGCTCTCATTTTGATGTCTTTTTTATTGTTTTTCAAATGTCAGTCAAGAGATGTCTACTGCTGATGAAGAAATCACTAGATTATACAAAATTAGGAGAACGCTAATGGAAATGCTCAAGGACAGAAAGTACCTTATTCCGGACTCTGATCTCTGCATGACGAGGCAAGAGTTCATTGCTAAATGTCAAGAGAATGTGAGAAGGGGCGATAATATTAGTTTCTCCTATGCAAAGGAAAGTGATAGCATTGATCAGGTGAGCTATTATTTTCTTCTATACTAGTTTCATATTCAAAAAGACATTTATCATGGTGTTATGGTTGCAATTTGTAGCAGAATTTTAAGGAGCAATTATTGTGAATCTATATATGATGTAATCCTATTAGCAAACCTTCTTCTAATTTGTAGAACCTGCAGCAGATTGTGGGTTTGAAAATTTTGATGAGTTCCTGTATTAGTAGTTACTTGTCAAGTTTAAGTGAGACTGAAAGTTTATTGCTGATAGAGAACCTTGAATAGTACAGGTCTTCTATTATAATGGAACTTTGACTGTTGTTTCTTTTAATCCATTGTGCTTTTGTCATCAAACCAATGGTGTGGACGTGCTGGACTTGTGTCATGGTATTTTACAAAGTTGTTGTTAGGAATCTCCTAATAAAAACGGTTAGAAATAGTTTTCTCTGGATAACGTGGAAACAGAACTCCACACTCTAGGAACCTCAAATGACAAGATGAAGCTGATATTTAACATTTGACGGACCCAGCTAATTTCACATTTCTAAACAAGGGAATGCATAACGGAAATTACTTCATATGCGATAGACTCTTTAAAAATGTTTTTTTTTTTTATTTCTCACATAGAAGCATTAGCAGTGCCAGTAATAAGATTCTTGTCTTGAGCATCTGATACCCCAAATACAATGATGCATGCTGCCCACCTATTGTTATTGAATTGTGTTTATATATTCCTTATTGTTATATTCTTTAATGCCAGATTTATGTTTTCTTTCCTGCGGATTTCAAGGCTGGTATGCCGGTTATCAAGACTCTTGTTGAACGCATGAAACAAGGAAGCTTTTCCAGAGCGATCTTGG
>JAYMTA010003292.1:0-14566 GCA_036897625.1 Pelargonium cotyledonis | reverse complement strand
GAATCAAATAAAATTATCCATACATATATCATTCTTAAAATTTTAATTATATAAAAAATCAAAATGTATGACCCGGCCGGTTGACCTGGTTGACCCGACCGAACCGGTGACCCGGTGGCATGAATGGTTCGGCCTCCGGGTCGGTTTTTAAAACATTGTATCCAGCGGCCCAGAAGTTTGCTGATGTTGACGTCGATGATGTGGTATAGCGCTTTCTTAGGCGTTTTGGTCACATCTGTGTATTTTCTATTTCTGGTTATAATTTTTGTTGCCGACGCGACATGACTTTTTACATGTAATTAATCCGTGTTTTGAATATCAATAGTGTGTGCAATTGTGTTACGTGCTATATTGCTGTTGTCGGTGTGGTATGCCGTTTAACTTTGAGTGAAGCCGATTGTAGTATTATTTGGTTGCACTTTTCCGATGTGGTCTGAAATTTATCTGAGCGAGACCGAGTTGTTTGCGCTGACACAGTGACAGTTGAATTTTCTCTTGCTTGGGTGTAACATTACTCACTTGCACTAGCTTCTGGGTGCAATTCATCAGTTGGACCCGGCTGATGTAGAAAGTATTGATATTTTTTGAATAATCAACCGAACATAAGATGATAAGAAAAATGGGTACACTCATTTTACAAGAGACGTAATATAATAGCATGATCAATATTTCTTTCCGGTTTGAAGGTGTTATCGATGTAATAAGGTGAGAGAGATAGGAAAGTATTCTACAGAAATGGAAAGTAACGGTGAAATACGTTCCCCTTTAGTATAGTTTGGACATATAATTTTGTGATAATCACTTTTGGAATTATCCATTGTGTTTGGATTACGACAGCTACGTAACCAATTATACACGCGGTCCAAGTCCAAGTTGTCTGATGGATGAGTTAGATCCATTTTCATTTTGGTAGTGTATATATGTACTGACGTATAGATAGAAAAAAGAATTATATAATTATAAAATAAAAATAGATGAGCATGCATTGGTAGTAGTATTGTTTCAACTTTCATGTTTCAACGTCGACATGCACATCACGTATTGAATAGTTGGTAGAGATAAAATGGGTGGGTGGGGTTTTGTGTCACCCAAAAGCGAATGTGAGTGGGTGAGGGAAACTAATCAATCCACGTGTACTCATTCCATTGGAGGTCGATATAATGGATTTGATTGCAAAGCGATATGATGTCTGAACTGTAGCAGGACAACATGTCAGACGGCCGGCTGGCTGGCGTGTAAAGGACTCGAAAGTTTGGTCCATGGATGACGTGGCAACAAGGCGTCCAAGGTTTTAGAGTACAGTAGCTGGATCAATTCCTAGCCACTTGTTACGAGTGGCACACAAGAGAGCCTTCATTGTAATAATAGTGTTGATTAGACCCACCGATTCGCCACCACCACATATGCAATCAAACTATTTTAATTTCGCAGAAGCTACTACATTGCGAATTTGCAATAATAATCTCAGTCCTTATCTGTATATGAAGTCCAGTTTCTCAGATTCTATGCATATGCATATGACTACCTCTCTAAGCCTAAACAACAGACTCGCCACTGCCATGGAAAGAACCGGACAGTGGTAATTATTTTTGCTCTCCATCTTCCCAATGTGTATCTGTACGTGTTGTTAATTGTTATGGTTAATAGTGCCAACTTGTGGCGTCTGCGGTTGCAGGGTTTTCTCCCAGGACATTCCAACTGACGTTATCTTCCAAGTAGGAGAATCAAGTTTCTCTCTCCACAAGGTAATCATGTTTAAATCAATATTAAAAATTGGGTATGGATAATTAGTACTATAAAATATAGAGATAATTAGTAAGATTGGGCTGGTGCATGCAGTTCATGCTGGTGGCGAAGAGCAATTACATACGAAAACTGATAATAGAATCCAAAGAAGCGGACCTCACCAGGATAGATCTGTCGAGCGTCCCCGGAGGCACCGACATCTTCGAGAAAGCAGCTAAGTTTTGCTATGGAGTCAACTTCGAAATCACGGTTCACAACGTCGCTGCTCTTCGCTGCGCCGCTGAGTATCTCCAAATGACTGACGCCTACTGCGACAACAACCTCGCCTCTCGCACCGACGACTTCCTCAAGCAGGTGGCTTTGTCGAGCCTATCCGGAGCCGTCGCCGTGCTCAGATCTTGCCAGGATCTTCTTCCTATGGCGCAGGACCTTAACATTGTCCAGACCTGTGTCCAAGTTGCCAGTATTAAGGCCTGCAACGAGGCCAATTTCCCCAGCCGTTCGCCGCCGAACTGGTGGACGGAGGAGCTGTGCATCCTGGATGTGGAGTTCTTCGCCAGCATCATCTCCGCCATGAAACAGCGCGGCGCGAAAGCGTTGACTCTGGCCAGCGCTATCATCACCTACGCCGAGAGGTCGCTTCGAGATCTGGTCCGGGACCACTCCGGCAACGGCACCAAATCGTCAGATCCGGCCCTCACGGACGCGCTCAGGAGCCGGCAGCGGCAGCTTCTGGAGTCGATCGTGTCGCTTCTGCCGGCGGAGAAGGCGGCCCTTCCAATCAACTTCCTGTGCTGCCTCCTCCGGTCAGCGATCTCCCTGGCGGCTTCACCCGACTGCAAGAACCAACTGGAGAAGCGGATATCAGCCATCCTGGAGCACGTGACGGTGGACGACCTGCTGGTGCTGTCTTACACATACGACGGAGAGAAGCTGTTCGACCTGGAAAGCGTGAGGAGGATCATATCGGGGTTTGCTGCGAAGGAGAGGAGCATGGGTGTTTTCAACGGCGGGTTCAAGGAGAGATCGGAGGTTTGCTCCGCCGCTATGCAGAGAGTGGCCAAGACCGTCGACGCCTATCTCGGCGAAATCGCTACGTACGGAGATCTGAGCATCTCCAAGTTCAACGGCATCGCCAATCTTGTCCCCAAAAGAGCCAGGAAGGTCGACGACGATCTGTATCGGGCCATAGATATCTATCTCAAGGTATATACTAGAATTTATTTTCATTTTTTATAAGCAATCGAGACAACCCTAAATAGAAATAGAGACTCAAATTTGAGGTCTTAAAAGAAACCTCCAGAATGATAATTTATCATTGATTTGAATTCGGAATTGAATTGGTTTCAGGTTCATGCAGATCTAGATGAGATCGAGAGAGAGAAGGTGTGCAGCGTGATGGATCCGCTGAAGCTGTCGTATGAAGCGCGCGTGCACGCTTCGCAAAACAAGAGGTTGCCGGTACAGATAGTTCTTCACGCGCTCTACTACGACCAGCTGAAAATAAGGAGCGGGGCTGCCGACGAGCAGCGAGACGACGCAGCAGCGACAAGGAGTCAGCTAAAGGCGGACGTGTCGCTGGCCAAGGAGAATGAGGCGTTGCGGATGGAGTTGTTGAAGATGAAGCTTTACGTATCGGATTTGCAGCACAAGAGTGGTGGGAATGGGAATGGGTCAGGTTCGGTATCGGGTTCGGGTTCGGGTTCTGGTTCCTCCAAGAAAACGTTCTTCTCGACGATGTCTAGAACTCTGGGGAAGTTAAATCCATTCCGGCACGGCTCCAAAGACACTTCACATCTTGATGAAGCTGGCGTCGACCTTACCAAGCCCCGGAGAAGAAGGTTCTCCATCTCTTAGTTAGTAAGTTGTGGAGTTTTTAAACATATACGTATATTTTTCGGTTGTTTACTACATATCTTTAGTGTGATTAATTACAGTACTTGATTTGTTAGTGTCTCTTGGATCTTGTGTTCAAACCTCGGAATATTGATTTGTTTGCTTGTTTATTTTGTTGGCTTGAATATATGTAGGATAATTTTTGGTATGTATTTTTCTTCATATATATATATATATATATAAGTATACTTGCTGTATTGCTACAAGGAAATTCCTTTGAAGGACAAACTAGTACGATCTTGGCTGAGTTCAAATTTTCAGATGAATGCCTCCTTTTCAAAAGGACCTTTTGTTATATAGATCAACACTTTCAATAACAGCTCTCTCAAAGAGAATTCCACATTCCTTGAAAGACCCTTCTCACAGTTGATAAACCAGAATTTCCATCTTCTACTGCGATAGTTCCCGTGCGAAGGGCCGGACGGAAACAATAAGCTTTTCTTCCTGTTAGAGTATAATTCCCCTTAAGGGTTTCTGATGTGTATTGTCATATAAATAGAATAATTACAAGAGTTATAGATCTAGATAAATACAACAAATAAATACAAATATAAGAGATAAATATAACTAAACTATACAATAAAATAATCTATCTAACACGCCCCCGTAGTCGGAGCAGAAGCCTCACGAATGCTCAGACTGGTTTTGAAGTCTGCAAAAGAGAAGATTGAAGACCCTTCTTAAAAATATCAGCAAATTGGTACGGGGATGGTACATGCAGCACACGAACCTCTCCTTTAGCAACTTTTTCTCTTATAAAATGTAAATCAAGTTCAACATGTTTGGTGCATTGGTGCTTTACAAGATTACAAGATAAACAGACAAAACTAATATTATCACAGAAAACAACAGTAGCTTTGGAAGGAGCATTATGCAATTCAGGAAGAAGATTGCGCAACCAAGTGGTTTCAGCAACAACATTGGCAACGACACGATATTCAGCCTCGACACTAGACCGAGAGACAACATTTTGTCATTTGGAGGATCAAGAGATAAGATTGTTGCAAAGGAACACACAATAATCGGAGGTGGAACGACGTGTGTTAGGGCAACCTGCCTAGTCAGCGTCGTAGTAAGCAATAAGGAAGAGGTAGTAGAAGGGCGCAAGAGGAGACCATGAGATAGAGTGCCCCGGAGATAACGCAAAATTCTCTTTAAAGCAAGAAAATGGGATTTTCAGGGGTCGTGCATAACAAGACATATTTGTTGCACAACATAAGAAATATCAGGATGAGTGAAAGTAAGGTATTGAAGGGCACCTGCAAGACTGCGGTAAAAAGAGGGATCTGAGACAGGAGAACCAGAAGAGGCAGAAAGTTTCGCCTTAGTATCAACAAGAGTGAGACAAAAGTTACATGAGGTCATATTTGCGCGTTGAAGGATCTCACGCACAGATTTTTTCTTGGGAGAGAAAAAGACCAGAGGAGGACTGAGTGACAGAAATTCCAAGAAAGTAATGAAGATCTCCGAGATCAGTCATAGCAAATTTAGAAGAAAGACGATAAATGAAAGAGGAGAGAAGGTAGTCTGAGGAAGCGGTTAGCACAATTTCATCAACATGAAGGAGGAGGAAAGCAGTGAGCTCCCCTTTACGAAAAAAAGAGATGTATCAGCCTTACTACTAATGAAACCTACAGAGGAGAGATAAGAGGAAAAACGATGGTACCAAGCCCGTGGGGCTTGTTTAAGTCCATACAATGCCTTCCGGAGTTGACAAACATAATTGGGAAAAGAAGGATGTGTGAAACCAGGTGGTTGTTTCATATAAATAGTCTCAAGAAGCCGTCCATGAAGAAAAACATTTTCAACGTCAAGTTGACGAATAGGCCAAGAGCGGGAAAGATTCGAGACTAAGAATAGTCCGTATCTTCGCAGGTTTGACAGCATGACTGAAAGTATCCTCATAATCAAAACCAAGTCATTGGGTGAAACCCTGGGTGACGAGACGAGCTTTGTAATGCTCAAGGGAATCATCAAAACGAAATTTATGTCAGAAACCCCATTTTGAACCAACAACATTGACATGAGAGGGACATGGGACTAGTTCCTATGTTTGATTTGAATAAAGATCATAAAGCTATTCATCCATGACATCCTTCCAAAGATGATCTTGATGAGCTTGTATGTATTAACGAGGAAGAGGGGAGTATGAAATAGTAGAGGCGGAAAGATAAAAAATGGCCTTAGGTTTAAAGATCCATGCTTGGCACGCGTAGCCATTGAGTGAGGAGGGATAAGAGGAGCCGAAAGGGCCGGAGGGAGAGCATAAGGATCCAGAGATGTAGTAGAGAGAACCGTGGGAAGAGGTTCTGATGGCAGTGTGAGCTCATCAGAAGATGGATGAGAGAACAATGAATCTGAGAGCCGAAGGGAAAGAGGGAATTCATCATCATTTGATAAGAAATCATATTAGGAAGATGAAATGGGAGAGTGATAAGAGGAGTAAGGAAAAACAGATTCATCAAAAACTACATGACGAGATATAATAACTTTATTAGAAGAAAGATCAAGGCAACAGTAACCATGATGATTCGAGGGATATCCCAAGAAGAGACAAGCTGCGGAACAAGGAGCCAATTTGTGAGTAGTGGTGGCAGAGAGGTTAGGGTAGCATAGACAACCAAAAACATGAAGGTGAGAATAAGTAGGAGAGATATTGTAGAGTGCCTCAAAAGGGGTGCAAAGAGAAAGAGTTTTAGTAGGAAGAATATTTAAAAGGTGAACCGCCATGTGAAGAGCCTCAACCCAAAAGGAGGGTGGCAAGTGAGCTTGAAAGAGAAGGCTTCGAACAATATTATTCGTAGTGCGAATAACACATTCAGTTTTGCCGTTTTGAGGGGAGGTATGAGGATAGGAGAACCAAAAAAGAATACCAGTAGTTCGAAAAAAAGAGTGAAAAGATGAGTTGTCAAGCTCACGACCATTGTCACATTGAAAAGATTTAATGTTTTTTTTTTAAATTGAGTTTTGACATATGTACGAAATTGAAGAAAAATATTATAAACCTAATATTTGGCACGAAGTGGGAAACCCCATAAAAAATGTGTAAAATCATCCAATAATAATAAGTAATAATGAAAGCCATTTGGACTAACAATAGGAGATGTCCATAAATCAGAATGTATGAATTCAAATAAAAATAAAGTACGAGACCGAGAACTAAGAAAGGGAAGACGATGATGTTTTCTTAACTGCAAGCATGACACAAACCGTCGGATGCAGCCTTATTACAAGAAATAAAACGCCTAAAAATTAAAAAATAGCAGGACCAGGATGTCCTAAATAACGATGCCTAAATAATGATGCCAAACGGTAGGTGTAAGAGCAGTGAGAGAGATAGATGGGCGAGATGCAGACGAGACTGAAGGAAAAAAGATAGGATAAGTATCATCTAAGCTGTTACATCTAAGAGTTTAGACCCCAGTCACCAGATCCTTCACAGAAAAATCATAAGGATCAAATTCGATAGAGCATGAATTATCTTTAGTGAATTGACACACATAATTCAAATTTTCGATTAAGGGCAATTTTGGTACCCAAATTTTGGAGTGAATTCAGATTTGATACATAATCTTTTATTCTACCAGAGTTAGTATCTAAACTTTAATTTTGTACCCAATTGAGTACCTATTGTTAATTTCCCCATTAACTTGCTGATGTGGTAGTTATTTTTTCCCGGCGACCGAAAAATTCATCACATGAACCATCCGGTGATCGGAGAACTCAACTCATGATTTTTTTGGCGACCAAAAAATTCAAAAATTTCAAACCTATTTTAACTCCCAAAAATTTCAATGATTGTTGTATTTTTACAATTGACAATTTCCAAAACCATTTAAAATATAAAATGATTTAAAATTCAAAAATATTTACTCTTCTTCTCCATCTGCCACACTGCCACACTGCCACCACCCTCTCACCAGCAATGCCCTCCATGGCCACATATCCACTACCATCTCACCGTCAACGCCCTACACGGATCCACCGCCACTACCTTCTCGCCGTCAACGCCATCCACGTCTACATCGTCAACGCTGTCAACGCAATCTGGACAGATTTGAGAGGTTGAAAGATGTAGCCTAGATCTGCAGATCTGAGGTCAAGGGCATGGAAGACGCTGGATGCCTCCACCTTCCTCGACTCCATCTGATCTCGTTGTACATCGTATCCCATAACCCAATCTGGGGCGACTTCGACAATGCCTCTACCTTCCTCGACTCCGTTGACGAGCTTACCGGCACCATCGACACCCGAGGAAATGATTCCATGGCGTGGGCCCCACAAGTGGTCCCAAAAGCTCCGCCTCACCAGATGATGACACGTACACCTTATTGGTAAGGCCTATAAATACCCTCTCTAGGTAATAGAGAGGGATTCTGAATCCTTGATCCGATTTTTGAGACCGGACGATTCTCTAAGATTCAGACTCTTAGCTAGTTCCTCTCTCCTGGCTCTCAAGTTGAGATAATCTTCTTGAAACATTTATTTAAGCTTTTAAGCTTTTCTTGGTGTTTTTCGGTAAGAGATCTTACTCTCACGCCCAAGGCGGTGTCTCGGAATCACCCCAGGTCTCATCATTCTTTGGTGTGCTCATTTTGTGAGAACAAACACCAACACCCATTCTCAGATCTGTATTTGGAAGTTTGAATCTTTCTTGCACTCCGAGACTTGACCTCTTTGACGCCGTTAACCTCCGAACCTAACACAGTGAACTCTCCTATAGTTACCGAGATGAAACGACATTTGTACTAGTGTGTTTAGGCCTTTGTAAAACTTAAGCACATCAGTATTTTTGGTTTCATTGTCGGGAATATTTTGAAAGCCAGCGTTTTCTTACCTTGTCCGACAACCGAAGCTACTAAAGACATGGCACCACCAAGGAAAAACACTTCTAGAGCCACAATCAGCCATGTAGAAGATGCACCATCATGGGTAACAGACGTGCTGCCAGTTCCAACCCGTTCCACCCAGTCTGCTCAGGACCATATGGGAGGCCGTATCGACCCTACCACTGGGCAGGTCGATGCCACCAGGTAACAAGTTCAGAGAGAAACAGGGCGGATTCCAGATCTTAGAGGAAACATCAATGCTACCCAACGGGCACAGACTCAGGCTACTCATTCTCGGGAACCCAGAGTTCTAGTTCCTCCACCAACACCTCAGGATACTTTAGTTCCTGCGGAAGATGATTGTTTTCTCACAGGACTCCAGACCATGATGGAGAATTTCACCTCCAAAATGGGAACTCTTATGCGAGTCCTGGAAACCCAAAGAACTTCTACCGTAGCGATATCAGCGAACCGCATCGCCAAAAAACTACTTATTGTCCCTCTACCTCCGACAGTCAGGAAGACGAGGGGACAAAAATTCCAACCCCGTACAGGTCGAGTACTTAGGGGGGAAGGATCCCAAACCCATGTGGGACAACCACATCAGGCCCACTCTAATCAATATGATAACTAAGCACATGACGGTCTCCTCGACTCCTAGGGACGAGGGACATTCGTTCTTACCTCGGCACCCAAGAGGCCCAACGGACAACGTCTGTGATGAACGGGTGCATAGGACCCAGAGGACCCACCGCCCCACCAACGAGAGAATCAGAAGAGAAGAAAAATGCAGGGAGTCTGATGCGGTCGACACACAAGCAAGTGAACCAAGCCACCAAGAGACCACCTCGTACACTCAGATAGCCACCGTCGAATCACCTCATGTGAGAGGAAGGGACAAAACCAGAACGTGCTCCATTTGCTAAGATGCAGTGCGAGAGACATCGGTTCCTCCTCCTCCGCCTCCCCTAACTCGAGAAATTTGGGATGAGAGCCCCATGATCTAGCAGCTACAGGCAGAAATACAACTCTTTCATAACCAGCTAGCCTCCTGTTCAGGCCCCACAATGAGAAAAACTCACTCTTCATCCAGTGACCCAATTAGCCTTGCCATGCGAGTCGTCCCTCCAGACCCAAGAATTCACATCTCGTTAAGAGATATGAAGTACGATGGGTTAACCGTCGTGGTGGACCATATCACCACATTCGATCTCGCAATGGCCCAGCAGACAGACTATGACGCTGCTCTCTGTCACACATTCACCTCCACCTTACCAATCAAGCCCAAACCTGGTATCGAAAGCTCCCGAGTGGCTTCATCACCTCTTGGATGACTTTTCGGGAGAGGTTTCTAGAGCGTTCCGCCTCCTTTGGCCAGATCCTCAAGCCAAAATCCTACCTCATTGGGATAAAACAAAATGAGGGTGAAAGTCTGACAAATTACGTGGATTATTTCTGTAAAGCAATCTACGAGTGCAAGGACCCAACTGATGATACCATAATGACCGTCTCCCAAGCGAGAGTAAAATCCATGCAGATTGCCTTTGCCAACTCTACTCCAAAGAAATGCTCGCCATCTTCCACAGGCACATTGGGGTGGAAGGAATCCTTGAGCAAAACGCTCAAGCTCCACCAACCGCTAGCCAAACCAACAACAACAATAACAACCACTAGAGGAAGAATAAGCCTAATTTGGCGCCCCCTAGAGATCGAGCATACGTACCACCCTGCACAGATCTCCCGTCGCTTGCTCCTCACAAAGTCTTCGTAGTGAGAGATTGTACCCCCCCCCCAACACCACCTATCAAAAGGTGTGTGTGTGATCATCTACTTGCCATCAAAGAAGTGACACCCCAGAAATTATCAGAGGATAGAAGTCTCGGCAACCGCTCAAACGAATACTATACTCTCCACCAATGCTACGGGCACAATATCAATAATTTATTCGTCCTCACCAATGCAATCAAAAGGCTGATTCCTATAGGAAAACTTGATAACTTCCTCTGCAGGGGAGGACGAGGCCAGAAGAGAGGTAGAGGAAATAATGATCATGCTGGAGGCTCCCAGGCAACAAACCGAATGGACCGTCGCTCTAAGGAAAGTCCGACGATCAACATGATCACAAAAAGGTGGGATTCCTTTCAGCAACTCTCCATCGTTGTCGTCAAAACAAGAATCTGTGCCTTAAGAAGGATGGAGGAAGCCATGGCCGTTCTCCTCCCTAAAGCACACCAAGGGGCCTGGGATAAGACTATCATCTTCCGAGAGGAGGAGCTGGCTCCTAAGGAAATGAGGAAAGAGCCCCTCATCGTCAAGGCGGCCATAGCTGGGATGAACATGGTCAGGGTGTTCATTGACAACGGAAGCCAAGTAAATATTCTTTACTAGGATGCCTTTTGCAATGTGGAGTTGAAGCCTAGCTCTCTCATGGAGTTCAGGGGAGTTCTAATGGGCTTTAAAGATGACGTGACTATGGTTAAAGGGGCCGTCACCCTATCTGTAACCTTTGGCCAGTCTCTTAAAGACAGAACCCACCCATGTGAGTTTATGGTGATCGATATACCCTCGGACCACAATGTCATCTTTGGCCGACCCTTCATCGATGAATTCTAGATGGTCCCGAGTGGCAATCACTAGAAAGTAAAGTTCCCCCACCAATTACGGGGTCGCTGTCCTCCGGACTAACCCAATAAGACTGTGGGAGCACCAGGTTGAGAAAGCCAAAGGAAAGAGCCAGCGGCTGGAGGTAATTTACCCATCCTGCAACGTTAAGGTTGCAATGTTGAAGAATTGGCGTGGCCCACAAATCGACCACCCCGGACGAAGTCCCTTTCGCTATGAGAGATCAGACAAAGAAGCCCTTCGTGCGGTTACATGCTAGTTATAAACGGGGTTTGGGGATCGGAAACATTGCCAAAGGGACCACCCAAGATGCTCCCGCAGCCGCGGGCAAGAAGATGAAAGCAACTCTCCAGGGGTGTAGCACACCTGCCCCCTCCACAACACGAACTAAACTGGGCAGCGCGTTCACGACCCCAAAACCCGGGACGACCCCCAACCTACCACGACAAAAGTCTGGACCCAGGCCAGGAAAAGCGGCGACGCCCGCCAAGGACGAGGCCAGGCTGATTACCGCATTAATGACGATGTTTTTCCCCCAAGGTCGCTTGGCCTCCGCAACAGAAAACAATCCTCCCCCTCATCTCCTAAGGCAGGAGTACTGCAAGAAACCGAAGATCAGCGACCCTCTTGAGACCATGAATGAAATTACTGTCGAAGCCCTCATAAAATTCAAAGTCCCACTACATATTGGAGCTTGACAAGAGAGTCCAACCAAGATAAATTTCTTCATAATTTCTAAGTGTTGGAAGATGCTATTCGTTACACGTCAGCCCTACGCAGGGAATCCAAATTAATTCTAATTGTTCCTATTTACTTCATCTCAAATGCATGAACTATTGCAGGGAATTCAAATTAATTCTAATTGTTCTCATTTACATCATCTCACCAATATCTTTCATTGCATACCAAACATGAACAAAACAAGAGATAGAAACAAAACTACCATAGCCTTCATTAACTGAATCCGTGAAGATTTTCAAAGCAAATACAAAGGATTTTTTTTACCATCACTACATTTACTTGTACAACATATGAGCTACATAAACATATAGACTAGCACAATACAAGTTACAACCATCATGGTTCTATCTCTATCACTACTCCTCACTACCAACAACTTTATCTTCCTATTACCAATTACACCATGCTTCTTTTCAAATCGTGCAATATGTTTAGCTTTCATCACTACATTTTCATCCATTGCCAGCTGAATTTCTTCATTCAGTCTTAATATAGTATTTTCATGGGATCCAAACTTCTCATACAAACCATGCAATAATTTCTTGCCGAACTCACACAGTTTAAGATCAATTCATTCAATAAAATTACACTTGAATATTCTCTGTAATAATAGCCAACAATTAAGGTTATAATAACAACAAATTTAATTGATAATCTATTTGAAATCAAGAATGAACATACTTACCACGTCATATGACATGGCTCTTTGAATTGGTGTAGGGACGCCACAATAACACATGAAATCTTCAACGCCAGTGCTTTACTCCAGCCTCCACCCTTGACTCTAGGCATATCGACCTATTCTAACCTCGTATTCACTATGCACATTCAACCTCACCTTTGACAACCTCTACTCCGACAACAACCTTCGTCTTCCTCACATTAGGGCTCCATACCATAAATCTCATCTTTAAATATAGAGGATATTACAGATAGCCCCTATGAACTATTGACTTAAAACACTTAATCCCTATAAACTAAAGGTTATGACATCTAGCCCCCATTAACTTACCATTTAACGATTTTGTAGTTTCACCGTTAGTTTGATGTTAAAAGACCAATATACTCCCATGTTCAGTTTACCAAACAAGCCTAAAACCCTACTCACTCACGCCTCTCTCTCTCTCTCTCCCTCTCTCTCTCACACACACACACACAAATAGCCAGCAACAACAACATGCACGACGGCGGCGAAGCTGTAACAGGCACGGTGTCATGAACAACATAGTAACAATGTCGGCTGGGATAGAGGTGGCCGATATCGGCGACACACGGTGGTGGTTGCAGTTGGGATGGAGGTGGCCGAGACTGGCTATGCACGACGTTGGTGGTGGATTGCACGGGTACGACGTCCTCTCTCTCTCTCTCTCCATCTTCGACCACGAGTAGATCCGACAAGCACAGTGACGGTGACGAGAAAATGATGGTGGCGTGGTCAATTAACAGAGATGACTTGGCGTGCTCCACCTCCGATAAGGCTTTATCGTGGCTCGATCTCTTCCCAAGTTCCATCTCCGGTGAGGTTCACGACCACAACGAGCAACAACGTTCGTCCATGGACCAACGTCGGCGGCCAAATCTGGACATGGTGTCGGTGTTCACGAGCAACGACGAGCAATCTTGGCCATCAACAGTGGAGGCCAGATATGGTCGGTGGAGACCACACCAGACTAGATTTGGTTCAATTTTTGAATTTTTTTTGGCCCAATCTTTGTTTGTGATTTTAGGTTTGTGATGAGATTTGATTTTTTTTTTTTGGTTCATTTTTTGAATTTTTAGGCCCAACTGATTTGAATGTTGCTGTTGAATCTTTGAATTTGAATGTTGGATTTTTTGGATTGTTATAATTTTTATTGGATTGTTGTAATCTGTAATTTTTGTTGAATGTTGAATTAGTTGAAATTGTATTTGAATTGGATTTAGTGGTTGTGATTATTGTATTTTAATTGGAATTTTAGTTTAAGGGTTTGAATTTATGCTGGAAAAATTATTATTTTTGCCGAAAACCTCATAAGCTTGCAGAATCAGCAAAATTAGTGCCGATTCTTCATGAGCTCGTCCGAATCTGCAAAATGTTCACCGAAAAATTCATGAGTTTGCCGGAATCTTCAAGTGTTCTTCGTTGTTCTTCAATTTGATTGAATATGTGATGAAGAATGAAATTTTGGGAATTTTAAAAAAATTGAAAGTAACATACCTAGCATGTGACGAGAGATGTCAATTTTCCATCCAAAAATTAACGAATTCTGTTAAATGGCAAGTCAATGTGGGTCTAGATGTCATGACCTTTAGCTATGTTTGATTGTCTGGATTGGATAATTATAGTTTAGATAACAATAATGGATTATGATATATAAGAAATCCAACGGATAAGAAGTAATGCATTCCAACGTTTGATGTACAAACGCATAGTAAATTGGATTTGATATTGATGCGCCTGTTTTGACCAGGGTCAAAGACAAACACACTAGGATGTCGAGGTGGTAGTCTTCATGTCCACGTACGCAAGGGTTTCCTCAAAGTTTCTAAGTCTCAAATCCATTGACCGTCCTCGTAGTTTGTCTTCCTTTCACCTGCGAGGACCAAGACACCAAAGAATGACGACCCGGGGTTGTGATCCGGGACACCACCTCCGGCGTGAGAGTAAGTCCGCAAAGTCACAGGAAAGCTAGAGAGGTTTTTAGAGAGAGAAAGCTAGAGAGAAAGTGGAAATGAGAGAAAATAAAGATCTC
>JAYMTA010003291.1:0-14567 GCA_036897625.1 Pelargonium cotyledonis | reverse complement strand
TTTTTGTGTGATTTTACTTTTCTTGTTGCTGTTATGGGCATTTTAGTAATTTGTCTTAGTGTTTGTTGATTTTTTGTGTGCGCTTTTTATTTATCTTTGTTTGGGCCACTCTTTATTTTCTTTGTGAAGCCCATATCTTTTGTACTCCTTGGCCCAACATCAGCCTAAGCCCAAGTCCATTTTTATTGCCATGTGACCAAACCAAACCGGACCGGTTCAAATCAAACCAAACCAGATCAGACCCAAACTCATCTCCTTCCATCTTCTCTCTCTACCTGCATCCTCCCAACAGTAACTTTCCCCTTCCATGCTCCACTCTTCTGCACCAAAAAAATCAAACCTGTTTCACTCCTTTTCCATCATCACCATTCTCCTAGAATTCAAATTTCAAACCCAATCCTCAACCTTTGCTTGCCTATAAAATGAGCATTCGGAGTTCACTCCCTCCACACCATTAACCCATACCTTCACTCCTCAACTCCGCACGTTCTCCGCCGCTCCTGAACGCCTCCATCCCCGCCGTCCATGCCGGCAAGCTCCCTTCCGGTTCGCCCTAGCCGCCGCCACTGCCGGGAAGTCGCCGACCCGTAGGAGTAGATGGAGCCCGCCACCATCTTCCCGACTTCTGCTGCCGGATCCTCCGGAGCCGCCCGATCTCGCCGTCGGGGCTGTGCAGCGCCGCCATCTCTCCTTGCTGCTCTGTTTCTCATCTTCCTCTGCTTCGCGAAGTGCAGGTATGGTTTTGTTTTTTCTTTATTTTATATTTTAATTTTATATATTGGTTCGGCTTTAGGTTGCTGGGCTAAACTTAGTTTTTAGGGCCCTCATTTGGCCCACTATTTGAAAACAAAAATACAACCATTTAAACCATTAAAAACATTCATTAATTAGTTTGTTTGTTTGTTAATTTTTATTTTTAAACATGTATGGTTTTGTTGTGAATCCGGTCACATAACCATTTAAACCAAAAACTCCAAAAAATTTACTTTGTGATGTTCCAATTCGGCTACATAGCCATTTAAACAAAATCCAAAAAAAAAAAAAACATTTTAACAATCTTGCTTTCAAATCAGATAAAAATTCAATTAGTGTCTAAGTGTCCATGAAATGGACTTTGAAGTCATATTTTGATATCGCTTTGACGTGAAATAATTTTGTCCGGTTATTGTGTTAGTTTTTGGTATATAATCGGAAGCTATCCAATAATTGTGATTTTAATCTTGTATATATTGATTTGTTCATGCGTTCATATATTGTTTCATTTAACACACATATCACATGATTATATTTAACATTTACATATACATATATTTCGATCACATGTCACATTCGCATGTACATATATATTTAATTTGCTCATATATCATACTCACATGCTCATACTATTTGCTCACATGTACATATAATTGCTCACATGTCATATGTAGGTTAATTAGTACATATTTTTAGCTCGTGCTCACATGCTTATAGTAATCATACATTGTATATATGCAAAATTATTTTATTGTTTTCGCACAGAGATTATTTACTATATATTGCTTTACATATAGCATTTTACTTCCCGCATTTATTTTGATATACACTTGTAAATATTTGCTTGCTTGTTTGTATAAACTGTTCATATGCATGATTAGGAATCATTAGATTTAGTACTTTGTATAATTTGGTATAAAAGCAACGGGGCCGACTTATGTCGGGCGCGTGAGGGTGCCTAAACCCTTCCCTCGTGCGTACCCAATCTCCTTACCCATATCTATGGTTAAAGATATTGGTTGTGCATTGTTTTTTTTTTTTAAATAAAAACGTGTAGCCAATGTTTTAGTTCCCGGACCTTAAAACCGGATGACGATTCTAAAACCTTAGTAATATGCTTGGGGTGGTCCAACACCGCAATCCCCTTCATTCATTCTTAAAAGGTTGGGATCACGCGATCTCGACGGATCTATCTCCGCATTGCCTTCCAACGGGGTCGCGCGCCCGAAATGCGGGGTCCAGTGTTCTTGCATTATGTTGTATGAACAAATTTTGGATTTGTGTTGTGTGCTGTCAAATGTTAGGGTTTGTGTTGGATTTGTGTTGGTTAAACAAAAAATAAGTGAAATTTTTGGCTACCCTATAAATTTTCTGGTGAACACTTTCTCATCTACACCCCACGTACAGATCTGCTCATGTGCATAACTGATAAGAGTAATATAGGGAGAATAATACTCCCTCCGTCCCAAAATGAGTGTCTTGTTTGTCTAAATTTTTTGTTCCAAAATGAGTGTCTTGTTTCTATTTTTAAGTTATTATATTATTGTTTTTCTCATATTACCCTTATCACTTATGCACATGGGAAGATGTGTACATGGGTTCACATGGGATATATGTGGAGAAAGTGTGAATTATATTGGAAACACACTAAATTATCTTGTAATTCTTAATTTTTACAAAAAATAGAAACAAGACACTCAATTTGGGACGAAATGAGTAATATAATAACTTAAAAATATAATAATAACACTTATTCTGAGACAAAAAATTTAGACAAATAGGACACTCATTTTGAGACGGTCAGGGTATATGTTATTCCATTGTAAAAGGTGTCAATTATATATTTACATGGTATCCTTATGTAATTATCTCTATTCTTATTCACGCACGCACAAGATGCCAAAATTTCGTCCACAATGTTTTGTTTCTTTTCATTTATTTTGTAAATGACTATTTAATATTGGGCCTAGGACTCATTATTGGGCTTTATAAGGACTCTGCACACAGCACACTTGCTGGATCCAAAATGGGACTAAGTCCAAACTGTAAAAGACCTTACTTGATAGGTTTTGGATTGGGCCTCTGGCCACAAATTCCAGATTCATCAACCTCATAAAAAAATTCAAAAAAAACCCTAGGGGTTTAATTCCAAGGGTTTAAGCTCAATGGCGAGCTAGTTGCAGATCCATCCATGGCGGTTTCTGGTTTAGCGTTGTCTTGCAAGACGCACCTTCCTCTCCCACCCACTCTCTTTCTCTGTGCTCTCCACGTCTGTATCTCTTTCCACAGTCTATTCTACACACACAGGTGCTTGTATGTATATGCTTGCTGTATCGATTGTGCGTTTCGTTTCGTTTTCTCTGCAGGCGCGGTTCAGCCCAGCTCTGGCTATAGAGTCAATATATCCTTTCAACAATCTTTCCAAGGACAATTCTGATGGTTCTTACAGTGGAACTGGCAAGTCAAGCTCGTTGCTTTAATTTTGTTTTTAATTGCTTATTTGATTTTGGAATTTCTTTTGACGATTGTTGCTGTCGCTTTGGTGGGCGAAGATAGTCGGAACGCTCCAGAGGGGAAGAGGTTCAGTTCCAAGGATACAGAGATAACTGACGTTTTGGAGAATCTGTCCGAGGACAATTCTAATGGTTCTTGTTCTGGAATTGGCAAGTCAAAGTTCTTAGTTTTATTTATTCAATACACAGCTAGCACAATCTGAATTGCTCTGTTTTGAAATTCTTTTCAAAACAAGTATTTTTGACGGTTTTTTTTGTTTGTTTGGTGAGTGAAGAGAGTAGTAATGCTTCAAAATGGAAGAGGTTCAGTTCCCAGGAGTTGGGAATTACCAATTCCATGATTTCAAGGCCGGCTAAGAAGGTTCTTGACGGGCTCAAGAAAAGAGGTATGAGATGGACACTCCTCGATTCTTTTGATGGAATGTTTATCACTGAGTTGTTGTTCGATAATGTAACTTATTTGTAGTATGTACAGTAGATGCTGTTTTCTAACTTGTTTGAATGAACATCTTCCTTGCATCTTGCAAAATAAACTAAAATGAAGACAATGTAACTGTCCCAATCGTATGTTATTGCCAGTTACAAATGGAAACACACCACACAATCATTTAATCGCAATAGATTATGTTAATTTCTTCCTGCAGTATTTGGCAGTTGACAAGAGATTGCCACTTCATCCGAAGTATATCAGAAGGACTGGTGGATAGACGGCTACATCCCCGGTCAATCTGTTTTTTTTTCTCTTTCAAAATTTGCATACAGTTGCTGCTGCAGTCAGTCATTGGTTATGAAGGGTGAAATGGTGTACAATATTTGACTTCTTATGCATATGCATTAGCGTTGAACATGTTATGCAACACTCTCTGATTTCCTTTTTCTTGTGCATTTGGTCAAATGACATGCTAATTTGATTTTGGAGTATACTAAAGCTTACTTTAATAGGCGAATAAAATAATGGCTTCAGTTGGCAACTGGCCATATATTTGTTATAAAATTGTTGCAAATGCTCAATAGCCCAAAAGACTATACTATTGGAATCTTTCAGTTTGAAAATTTCCATCTTACAATCATCAAATGGATTGGTTGTACTTCTGTAGCTATAAAATTGAAATTATAATTTTTATGATAGTAATTTGATTGGAATAGAATGCATCAATAACAAATTTAGGGAAATTATTCTAGGGCCTACTTGTACAATTTCACAATCAAAGAGAGCCATTGTATTTTCTGTTTGATCTATTAAACCGAACCTACGTTGAAGTTTGAATTGAACACGTCCACGTAGTGCTGGCTAGAGTTCGCAATTTGGGTCCTAACACACGACATGAACACGACACGAAATAAGTGTCGTGTTCGTGTTGGGCCACACATCACGATTAATATTCGTGTCGTGTTCGTGTTGAGCCCATAAACACGCACGCATGATTAATTAATTGTGCCACGACATGCACGGCATGACACGACACGATTGGCACGAACGACACGACACGATTAAGGATTCAATAATAATTTTACCTAAAATCTAATGATATGTTATATTACCATTTGCAATCCAACCTATTTTTTTATTGTTCATCTTTGTGAATTTATTCGTGTTGGATCGTGTTGTGTTGTTTCATGCTAAACATGCAAACCCTTTCCCATTCACTTAAACGTGTTACTTGTGTCGTGTCAAACGTGTCATGTCAACACAACCCATTTAGTTATCGTGTTAAGGTGTCGTGTTCGTGTTTTGTGTACATAATCTTATCGTGTTCGTGTTGGGTTGTGCAACACGATTGCTAATCGTGTCGTGTTCGTGCTGGGTCGTGCATTACACAAAAAACCTCCAGCACGACACGAACACAACATGCACACGAATTTCCAGCCCTAGTGCTGGCAATTTGGGCATGAATTTCTTTAGATCAGATCTAGGATAGGTTTTTAGAGAATTTAGGGATATTTGGGAAGATAGAATGGTGTTGTGCACCTGAGACAGAGGGATAAGAAAGGAGAGAGTAGTGGGAAAGAGAGACATAAGGACAAAAAATATTTTGGTTTCAAATCATACCCATTTCCAATCATTATATCATGATTGTATTACCATACAAGAAGCTAGCTACAAGCCAACTATACGGGCAAACAAAGTAAACAAATAATAAGTCTGGAGCCCAACACAGGATAGGTGGCCCAGATTACATAATTAATCTAATCTATTAGCAAAGTTAAACTGTGCGTTTAGCTAAATTTAACTTTTTCCTTACAGGTGAAGATAGTAAATTAGAAGCTTGCTCCAAAATATTTTGGGTTCTATCAAGTAGTCAAGAGAGTTGTATCTGTGGCTTCTACGTTGGATCTTCCAGAGCAATCCAGATTGCAACCTACCTTTCATGTATCCCAACTGAAACTAAATGTGGGAGGAGTTCCGGCACAACAACAACTTACCTTGATTGTTTCTTGGTGAGCTAAAGGGTAGTGTATGGGTAAATTTAGGTGGAACAGAGTGTGTATTTAGGTTGGGTTTGTAGGGATAAGGTATTTTAAGAGGAGGGTACCAGAGTTTTTCCACCCTTTTAGCCATGTTTAGGGCTTGATTGATGTCTTTGGGAAAAAGTAATCTCACAAATTGCTCCACATCCGGTCTCAAGTTACTAATGAACATACTCAACACATACTCCTCAGGTAGTGTTAGTTGTGTGATGATACCCTGGAACTCAGAATAATACTCCTCCATTGATGAGGTATGCTTAAGATAAGCTAAATCAGACATACAGTCCGCATATTCTCCCTCAGTGAACCTTCTACCCATTTCCTTGAAATACTCCGTTTAATTTAGCTAAACGCACTGTTTAACTTAGCTAGTAGGTTAGATTAATTATGTAATTTGGGCCACCTATCATGCGTTGGGCTCCAGACTTATTATCTGTTTACTTTGTTGGCCCATATAGTTGGTCTGTAGCTAGCTTCTTGTACGGTAATACAATCATGATATAATGATTGGGAATGAATGAATAGGGGTATGATTTGACACCAAAATATTCTTTGTTCTTATGTCTTTCTCTCACTACTCTCTCCTTTCTTATCTCTCTGTCTCAGATGCACAACACCATTCTTTCTTCTTAGAAATTCCTAAACTCTCTAAAAACATATCCCAGATCTAAGCTAAAGAAATTAGCTTGCATCACATTTTTCTTGACCCAAACCTAACAAAATTGAGGGAACATGCAGCTTCATGCCCAAATTGCCAGCACTAGGGTTGGCAATTCGTGCGTGTTATGTTCGTGTCGTGTTGAAGGTTTTTTGTGTGATGCCGACCCAGCACAAACACGACACGATTAGCAATCGTGCTGCACAACTCAACACGAATACGACACGATTATGAACACAAAACACGACACGTTAACACGATAACTAAATGAGTTGTGTTGACACGACACGATTGACACGACATTAGTAATACGTTTAAATGAATGGGTGAGGGTTTGCATGTTTAGCACGACACGAATAAATTCACAAAGATGAACAATAAAAAAATAGGTTGGATTGCAAATAATAATATGATATACCATAGGGTTGTATTTTAGGTAAAATTACTATTGAATTCTTAATCGTACCTGCGTGTTTTATGGGTTAACATGAACACGACATGAATATTAATCGTGTTGGGTGGCCCACTTTAGTCTCCTTCTCAACTTCATCCACTTTGGTCATTATTTTGGCCAGAATCAGTAGCTCTAATACCAATTGATGCAAAATAATTTCTGTAGGTCAGATATGAGATAGGTTTTTAGAGAATTTAGGGATTTATGGGAAGAAAGAATGATGTTGTGCACCTGAGACAGAGAGAGAAGAAAGGAGAAAGTAGTGGGAGAGAGAGACAGAAGGACATAAAATACTTTGGTGTCAAATCATACTCATTTCCATTCATTCCCAATCATTATATCATGATTGTATTACCGTACAAGAAGCTAGCTACAATCCAACTATATGGGCCAACAAAGAAAACATATAATAAGTCCGGAGCCCACCACAGGATAGGTGGCCCAGATTACATAGTTAATCTAATCTACTAGCTAAGTTAAACGATGTGTTTAGCTAAACTAAACGGTACGTATCACAACCATTTGGGTCGAATTTGGAATGGTAGAGGAGGGAAGTCACCATATAACTAAGAGTTGTCGACGTTGACGAGCATGTCATTGTGCTGTTGAGTGGTCTTGAGCTAGATCTCTCTGTCATTGGCGTCGCACAACCTCCATCGGCAACTTTGAAGGCAACAATGAAGATGTAATGATCACTTGTCGGAAATTCTTTGATCATGTTATGTTTAAGGAAGATTGTTTGTCTCTCCAAAGTCATGTTGTTTTAGGGTTTTCTTTGTTTTTCACATGTATATAGAGAGAAAAGTAGAGTGAACGAAGGAACTGAGAAAAAAAATGAACGAGTTGAGAAGTTCCAGTTGATATGTATTCTCATGTACTTACTATGTTTGATGTGTGGTTGTGATCTTCTTGAAAGTTTCATTTGTAGCGGGGATAAGCTCAAATTGTTATTATGTATTCTTTTCTTTTTGTTATTGTTTTGTGCGTCAATTTAAAAACTGGAATAATTTGGCAAATTCAACCAGAAGGTGACCGGTTTGATTGTGTTTCAGTTCATTAAGGAGGACCACAAAAAACATTAAGACTTGCACCAAACTCTGTTAATCCGCAGCCACTCCCAACCTTCAACAGGCAGCTCACGTCCAACCCGCACTCCACGTGGATTGGATTTTGGGTAGTCATTTGAACCTAAAGAAACCATACCCGAAATCCCAAATTTGCCAACTCTGTCCCTGCGACTACTCCGGTTTGGTGCCTTTAAATAATCAAATTGAAAGGGGGTCTCTTCGAATTAGTGGCGTAAGACAGGCTATAATCTCCCCAATACTTCCCGACAAACATGTATGTTTTGATTACAAGGCGCAATGGTAAGAATGCTGCCTTGTGACCTCATGTAAGGGAAACAGCCTCCTTACAAAGGTATAGGTAAAGCTCCATACATATATAATGATGGGTGTCTCTTGCATTGTGCTGCCCTTTATGTCTGTTTGGTGATTTCCTTTCTCATGAATTCTTGTTTTTTTTTTTTTTTGAAGTTGAGTATTTTCCACCTTCTTATGTACTTTCTAGGTTTCCAGGTTTACCTTGTTGGAGGATGTGTGCGAGATCTTACATTGAAGTTAGAACCAAAAGACTTTGACATAATAACTTCAGCAGAACTTAAAGAGGTTCCTCTTAATTTCTATTTTTGTTCCATGTTATGCTTAGATGATTTTTGAAATTATAACTAATAGGCCATTCCAGTCTGCATAAAAAAAAAATCCTTTTCAACCTACCTTGCAAAGCTTCAAAGTGCCAAATTCACCAGTTATATGGGAATAATGTTCAAATATATGTTTTTTCTTTTTCTTTTGCATATGCATGTTTTTTAGTGGACGCATCTGTCTTTGTTGCCATCATAATTGCTTTAACATCTGGCTATCACTGCAAAAAACCTAAATTGTACTGTCAAACCTTAACTGAGTGATCAAACTACGTAAATTATTTTTTAAACATACTTTGATTAATTTGCAGGTAGTGGGAACATTTTCAAGGTGTAATATAGTTGGGAGGTGGTTCCCAATATGCCACGTACACGTTGATGATACATATGTGGAGGTCTGTTATGTGTGTCTGTGTATTTATATCTTATCTGGGAACTAGTTTAGAGATTTTATTAAATAAGTCATTGGTTAGTGTTTTGCTGCATGCGTGTTCATGCGACTTTTGCTTATTACTGAATCCCAATGTAAACTTAACTTATTGCAATTTAGGTCTCCAGTTTTAGCACCGCTGGAAGGAAGTTCAGTAGGGGCTTGCGTTCGACACCTGAAAGACCCACTGGTTGTGATGACCACGATTTGATTCGCTGGAAGAACTCTTTGCATCGGGATTTTACAATTAATGGGTAGTTCATCCAACCCTAATGGACTAAAATATTTGTAACAAACATCAGTTTATAGTTTGAAGAACTCTTCCTCTTTTTGACAGATTGATGTTTGATCCATATGCGAAAATTGTTTATGACTATGCGGGAGGAATGGAAGATATAAAGAAGGCTAAAGTGTGCATGTATTTTTTAGAAGTTGCAATTTGAATTGCTTTAGACTTTGTTTGTGACGTACATTGTCCTCACAATATTTTTTGTTGGCTTAGGTACGAACTATTATCCCTGCAAGTACCTCTTTTGGGGAAGATTCTGGTGAGTCTTTGCAGTTGACCTTGATCTGTCACCAACCTGTATTTGATCCACACACATCTAACAGTTCAATTTTAAATATTTTCCAAAAATTAGAATCTAACTCTAAACATTTTCAGCTCGTATTCTACGTGGAATAAGAATTGCGGCCCGTTTAGGATTCTCTTTTGCGAGGGAAACTGCTCACTCTCTCAAATATCTTTCTTTCTCAATATCTAGACTTGATAAGGTGGACATAGTGACTTTTGTCCCTCTTTACATCATCTGTTCTATTTGACTTACAAGAAAATGCTATTAACTGGCCTCATTTATTCAACATTATTCTAGGGAAGGCTTCTGATGGAAATGAATTACCTGTTAGCATATGGTTCTGCTGAGGCTTCGTTGAGGTTATTATGGAAATTTGGTCTCTTGGAAATACTTCTTCCCTTTCAGGTGCAAATTTAGGCATTCAAGCCTTTTCTTTTCTTTTCCCTCTCAATCAGTTAGATATATAGACTATCAGTATTGTTTTTACTATGCAGGCAGCATATTTTGTTCAAAATGGTTTCCGAAGACGTGACAAGAGATCTAACATGCTTCTGGTAAATTTATTACATGTTTTCATTGTCTGAAGATGTCTGTTAGCCTGACCAACTAGGTTTTAAATACCAGGAAATAAATCTCCGTTTGAATATCATTCCTTCGGGATCCAATTAACTTTGAAAATTTACATAGTTGTTTAGAACTGGGTAATAATTTCTCACTTCTTTGATGGTTAACAATGAATTACCAATTTTCACATCTCAATTGATAGACTTCCCCTCATATCGACGGTGTTATCATTCCTTTTTTGTTCTGCATGCACGTTTTAGAAGATGGTATAATTTCCAAGGCTGCAGAGACCTCACATTTTTGTTATTTTTGTTGCTTGAGGCACTAATGCCACTTCTCATCTGTTTGCATCCTTGATTATACATACTTTACCACTTATATCTTTTATTTTACTGCACAACTGTATCTCCATGTTCAGAAGTCTGGTATCGTGTTACTTACGGGTTATTCCAGAGTTTAGTATTTCCACAAAGATTGATTTGGTCTGTTATTTCATGTGCAGTCTCTGTTCTGTAATTTGGATAAACTACTGGCTCCTAATAGGCCCTGTGACAGTAGCTTATGGTATGTCTTTTTTTTTTTACAATACTTCGGATTTTTCAAGAACTCTCGTAAACAATGAGCAAATTAGGGTGGATATCTTCCATCAACATTGCTGCATGAAAAAATTATCGTCAGTTTTAGTTACACCTAGTTATTGTCTTTGTCTTGGTTATAATCTTTAACAAATTAGATAGCTAAAATTATAGGCAATCAAGCCATCATGGGCTAAATTCTTAAATAATTTCCAACTATTCACCATTTCACTTATATCAAGCTTGATCCCCCAGCATTTTCTTTATCACCGATAATTCACCAACTATTCAATCTCATCACCTTGCCCAAAATGCATTTTCATTCAACATATAAGGTTTATTTTGGATTTGATTTGAAATTTGAAATGATATATACTATATACAAATATTATGTTTAGGAACCTTGGAATTTTAAATGAAAAATTAGGTAATGTCATTTTGACATCTCGTGTTGTGAGCATGTTCATTTATATCATATTTGAACCAAATCCAAATTCAAATCCTTTGTATCCAAACATTATATTTGAGCCATATCCAAGATATCAAATGTAATTCAAAAATCCAAACAGATCATTAAAAAAAATTGAAATGTTCTGTCCAAAATTGTGAGTATTTCATCCCAAATCTAACAAAATCTGGAATATTCCGTCCAAAATGGATGGAATATGGATTTTGGGGCAATTGTGATGAGATCAAATAGTTTCGAGATCATTGGTGATTAAAGAAATTAGAAGATCAAACTTAATGTTTATAGTTGGGGGATAAATTGAATATAGAATCAAAATGCATCATTCTTCTTCACATCATAGATGCATTGAAATTATTAGAGTCAATCCAATCCGGCTAAGCTCATTGTAGCTTCATGCTTTCAGGACTGGGATCTTAGCATTCCATAAAGCATTGTACGACCAACCTAGGGATCCATTGGTGGTTGCTGCATTCAGCCTAGCTGTCCACGGTGGCGTTGATGTGTCAGAAGCAGTAAGGATTGTAAAGAAGATCCCCATATCACCTGACACAAGTTTTCCTGAGTTACTGGAACCTTGTGTTGTGAAGCATAAGACAATGGTAAATGAGGTTATGTCTCTTGCAGCATCTGTTAAAGTTGCACTACAGGAGATGACTGATGCAGGTCTGGTCTCCCAGGCAATGTCAGCATATCCCCAAGCACCGTGTTCAGATCTGGTGAGCACGCTTAACTTTTTCTTTCCTACTTTGTTTCCCGGGTGTTATCCTCTGTTTCTAGGGTAGAAGTCCGTGCCTACATCAATGCCAACAAGTTTACCACCTAATGGGGTGAGGTTGAAGATCCAAGCAGGACTTTGTGTTGCGGCTTTTTAAGATAATAGAGCACCCTAATACAAACGCCTGCTCCACTGTTAAATTTCCTCTCATCTAATCGTTTTCAAAGGCTGGGAAACGAATCCACCATTCCACCCTTCTAGTCCGGCAATAAGGATATATAAGTAGAATATCCATAAGAATCCTTGAAAGATCAAACAGCAAATCCACACCCCCTTTGGATTCATAGCCAACGGTCCAATGTTATTTGTTTGGCAATTCTAATGGCCATTGTTTTGATTACTCTCAATTGTAATTTTGCAGGTATTGATTCCATTCGGACTGAATTTGAAGGTGGGCAGGATATTTCAGTGTGTGGAAGAGGGAATAGGGCACGGATTTGTGGCAAAGCAAGTTAGCAAAATTGACTACAGGGCATTAGCTTATGGAAGTGTGCAGGAAATAAGGAATGTGTTTGCAAGGATTGTCTTTGATACCGTGTTTCCTCCCGAGCTACAGGAAGATCATAGTTGATCGTAAATGACAGCATCTTGTAGATAATCGGAATAGTAGAACAGCTAACGTGATTTATCGAAAGACAGTTTCATTCCAATTCACATATTAGGCCAATAAGTTTCCCAAAATGCTGGGAAGAAAAGGATGGTATGCTTTTATGTTCTTCATAGGCTAAATGGACAGGAGTTTTGTAAGAGAAACTAATATTATTTGATTGATGAAATCAATATCATTTTGATTCCCATGCTCCAAATTAGATTTAATTTCATATTAGTAGTGAGTAGATTTTTTTTTTAAATATTTTTAGTCTAATTTGTTGATAATTTTAAAAATATATATTTAATTTTTTAATATCTAATATCTGCTCCAGATTATCAAAACTATTGGTCTACTAACCAAGTCTAACCACTCCATTGTATTCAAGAAATTTAGGGTACATTTAGCTGTATACTTTTTTAAATTCACAATTCTCCATTTGATAAATTAGAAAACAAACTAGTATAGTTTTCTAAATAAAGAGTTTGTTTTCCACTCATTTTCATTTGTTTAATTCTTATGAAATATCCATATCCATAAATATTTTTATTTAATATTTTTTTACTTTTCCAAAAAATTTAAAATGACAATAGAATAAAAGGTATTCTTTGGAAATCATGATTTTGATAAGAAAAAGTGAAGGTGATAAAAGACAAGTTGATGGTCAAAGTAAAATACTACGTTTGGTAAAAAAGTCAAAGGAAAAAGATGGAAAAATAGGATTCTCAAAGGATTTTACTTTCCCAAATTCATGGGATTTTAAAATACCATTGGGGGGTTTGGGATTTTAGATTCCCATGAATTTTCCCAAGTGGGAGAAAAATCAAATTGACTTTTTTATCCTTTAATTTGGTATATTAAATGTCCATAATATCCTTATATTTTCAATATTTACTCTCATGTCATTGATGATAAAAATTCAATTTTGTCCTTCTTCATTTTACTAAATTACATATAAACCAAACCTAATATAAATATAATTATTTTCACCTTCCCTATTCTAAATTGTCAGTCCTCTACCAGAAATTTCAAGACGTACGTAATCAAATTTCAAGAGTTACGATTTTATTTTAAATACATAACCGAATTGTTTTATACTTGTTAGTTTTTGTGTTATCATTTACATTGACTGGACATGCAACTACTTGAGTATAAATAATTTTATTTGAAACAAAATTTTCTTATATTCATGCATCTTTTGATATTTGAATTACTAATGGTGTATTATTATTCATGTATCTTATATTCATGAAACTACTAAATTGATTAACTCAATAATATAAATATTAGCAAAAATTATGTTATTTAAATTAGAGGGACAAATAAGTAATTGTTAAATATTTTCTAACACTTTCTCACTTTTTACAAGTTTCAACCAAGCATAGCATTTATTTTCCACAATACATGATTTTGAATTTTCAGGAAAATGAACATTCCCGGGAAAGTAACTTTCTTATTGCCAAATGATACCAAAGCTGTTTCTACACCAAAACAAGCCATTAGTTTTTTTAATTTATATTGATAAAAAAATAAGATTTTTCTGAAAATTCACACTAATCTATTATTTACAAAAAATAGAATTAAACATAACATATTGTATATATATACTAGATTATATCTCGTGCGTTGCACGGGAGAGAATAATATATTTGTAATACCTTCAATTATAATATATTTAAATATAAATTATTAAAGAATACGAATAAAAATATATAACATACACATAAAAATAAAAAAATTGTATAACAAAGTGTAAAAATAATTAAATTACATGCACATGCATATAATCGATTCAATCATAATCATATTGAAATGTATATAACTATAAATCACAAATACCATAAAATTTGGTTCTCGCTTCTCTTATTTTTCGTCAAATGTTGTATATATAAGCTTCCTATACAATATCAATGAAAAAAGTATTTAGTAAAAAATACATAGAATAATATTAGTTCACGTGATATTCAAACAAATAATATGAGACATTATAAAGAGAAGAAATATGATATTCAAGACATGCATGCATCAAATGATTATCAAG